>PVJO010024429.1:0-24416 GCA_004026905.1 Hystrix cristata | reverse complement strand
TCTTCTTTAGCCATTCATTGGTTGTTGGGCATTTGGGTTGTTTCCAAGACCTATCTATTACAAACTGTGCTGCTATAAACATGGTTATGCATATATCCCTGTGGTATGACGATTTTAATTCTTCTGGGAAGATCCCCAGTAGAGGAATAGCTGGATCAAATGGAACCTCTAGTTCTAGTTGTTTGAGGAATCTCCATATAGATTTCCACAGTGGCTGGACCAGTCTGCATTCCCACCAACAGTGGAGGAGGGTTCCTTTCTCCCCACAGCCCCTCCAGCATTTGTTGTTGGTTGATTTTTTCATAGATGTGATTCTTTCTGGAGTGAGATGGTATCTTAATGTTGTTTTGATTTGCATCTCGTGAAGGACTAGTGATGTTGAACACTTTTTCATATATTTATGTGCCATTTTTATTTCTTCATTTGAGAAATGTTTATTCGTTTCAGTTGCCCATTTTTGGATTGGGTCTTTAAATTTGGGAGGTTTAATTTTTTCGAGTTCTTTATATATTCTAGATGTTAGACCTTTGTCTGATGGATAGCTAGTAAAAATTTTTTCCCATTCCGTGGTTTTTTGTCCTGCTCTATTGGTGATTTCTTTTGTTGTGCAAAAGCTTTTTAATAGCATGTGGTCCCAAGCACTGATTCTTTGTATTGTTTCCTGTGTGGTCTGGGTTCTGTCTATAAATTTTTTCCCAACCCCTATGTCTTCAAGGGTTCTTCCTATTCTATTCTCCAGTAAATTTAGTGTTTCTGTTTTAATGTTTAGATCTTTGACCCACTTTGATCTCAGTTTAGTGCATGGTGAGAGGCAAAGCTTCCCACTTGTGGGAAGAAAAGTAGCCTTGACTTAGTTTCAAGCGGCTGGAGCAGAAACCATTAGGCTCATAATTCATTACACCATCTGGAGGTATGGTGATCTTTTTTGTCGCTCACTGAACCTAAGTGTGAGATGATTGTTTTGTGGTGCTGGGGTTGGAACCAGGGCCTTTTGCATGCTTGGCAAGCTCTACATCCTGGTGTGACAACCTGAGAAAATGAGAGTGAATTCACACCACTGCAAAACAGTAAATGTCTCTATTCTGTGTTTCCCATAGGTTAACTTTGTGGCATGCCAGCTCTTCGCCTTGTTCTCTGCTTTCTGGTTTCGAATCTACTTATATCCTGGGAAAACCAGTTCTGAGGTCCGGCATGCAATCGCCACCATTTTGGGCATTTATTTTGCCATTTTTTGCTTTGGCTGGTGAGTATGAATCTTGTAAACTCTAATGTTTAGTGTTTGGTGGCAATATTCTTGGTGCATATATGTGTGTGTGTGTCTGTGTATGTATATGCGTGTGTATATATGATACCGTGTTACAAAATATGAATCAAATATGAATATATAATATTTCTGGTACCACGTTATAAAATATGAATTGATAATGAATTATAAAATATTTATGGTAAGAAAATGGAACCAATAAACTGACTAGTCAGTGGAAATCAATGACTTTTTCTTAAAATTAGTCATAATAGCTGAATCTTGAAAGTGACCTTAGGCCCATCAACTGATGAATGGATAAAGAAAATGTAGTATATATACACACAGTGGAGTACTACTTAGCCATACAAAACGATAAATTTGAGTCTTTTGTAGGAAAATGGATGCACCTGGAGACCATAATGGTAAGTGAAATAAACCAGACACAGAATGTTAAATATTGCATGGTTTCTGTTGTATGAGAAACCCAATGTATAAATAATGTAAAGAGCAGAACTAAAGATAGATAGGAAACATGGAAGTAGACCTTGTAGAGATGGAAGGAGATATGGAAATAGGGTGAGAAAAGGAGGATGGGGAAGGGGAAGTAAAAACGTTTGAAATGGATATGTATATGCACCAATCCACATGATGAATGTATTATGTATTACAGACATACGCTAATGAAAATATTTTTCCAAAAGAAAAAAGAACAGACTTCTATAGATCATGCAAATGGGATGCTTTATGATTTAATTTTTGCTGAGAAGGGACATTTCCTGACTTGCAGGTGTTGGTGTATTTGTGGCTTTCCTGCCAGAGGCATTAGTGTCAATCTGCATTTGTAATAGGACCCTGGTTTAGGGACTTTGAATTATTCTGTAATGGATAGAAAATGTTAAAGCCAGTAGACTGGACTTTCCTCTACTGAGTTAAGCTGAACAAATACCCTGAGAGGAACGCTTCTTAGGGAAGAAGTTCTAGGGAGCAACAGTTCTAGTATATCTTCAGGAAATCTGTGGATTTGTTCAGGGTACTAGAATACTGCTCCTGATTCTTCAGCACACATTTGAGAAAAGATAAATGTTTTGAATCAGACACTGTGTAAAAAGTCTTGGTATCTGGGAAAGCCTGGTTTTGGTATTGGCACCTTGAAAAAAATAAAATCCTGAAGAAAGAACGCCCATCTCCGGACCCTCAATTATATATAGATATGAAGAAAAGTAGAAGCATTCCTTTTATGGATTCCTGACATTAGTGCTACATCTGGCAAACTAGGTCATGATTTCCTGGTGTCATTTCAAGATATAGTATCTTAATTACATAGAACAATATTTGGTTTATTTTCTTACATCAACATGAATAAACTGATCACATGCTTTTTGGTGGGGGTGGGGGTGGAGGTGGAGTAGCCAATAGATATATTTATGAATATGAAGTATGAAATATACTGAGCATCCCTTCCTTTCCTCATGTCTTAAAGGTATTCCATACATCTTTTTGTGCTGGTGTTAATGTGTTATGGAATTTTGGTCACTGCAAGTGTATCTAATATTCACAGGTAAGACCCTGAACTTTGCAAAATGAGATTTTTTTTTGGTGATTTTTGAAAT
The DNA here is from genome assembly GCA_004026905.1 of Hystrix cristata. Classification (NCBI taxonomy): domain Eukaryota; kingdom Metazoa; phylum Chordata; class Mammalia; order Rodentia; family Hystricidae; genus Hystrix; species Hystrix cristata. The sequence continues at coordinate 21,560 of PVJO010024429.1, read as the reverse complement.
GTATTTCCAAGGGAAAGGTAAATCTTTACCATTTTCCACAAGTAGTGAATCTTAGCTTCTCTAGGATGTGTTCTTTTGGTTCTTCACGAGAAAACGTTTAGGGAGTGTTGCATAAGGTCTTGAATTTGGGGATGGTTTTCTGGGTAACTGCATATATCCAAACTTATTTATTTGTGAACTTTAAGTATCTACAATAAAGCTATTTAAAAAGAAAGGTTTTTTTCTGTGATGTTTTGATTTTAAAGTACAGTAGTAATTTAATTCTACTCCAAAGGCTCCGTGCTTGGATTCTGCACGGAGATACCCGTTCCATGGTATGTGTTCTGCTTTGTCTCTGTTTCCCATGGTCTTGCTGGAAACTCAGTGTTGACTCTGCCTTCTGGAGACACTGGGATTAAGTTCTCTGAGAACAAAAGCTTTCTCTTTTTTGCTTACTGTTGGATCCTCAAAACCTAGAACAATACCTGGCACAAGTTAAGGACTTCATAATGTCACTTATGCTTTTCTGGCTTCTTTTCTGATGGCTTTTCTCAAAAGCACTTGCCTTTTGCCTTTTTTTTTTTTTGCCTTCAGAAAAACTCTTTGATTAATAGAACTGTCCACACAGTAGTTTTCCTTCTTAAAAACATATGGTTCACACAATAGTTTTCCTTCTTAAAAACATATAATTTTGTGGTTATTTATTATAAATTTATGATTTTCAGAAGAAAATATTTTTGCATGCCTTTAAACTTTACTTAGTATCGAAATGAGTTCTGAACATTTGAATTTTAATCTTCTCTCATCTCAGTGCCATCCTTGAAAGGATAGTGTCATTTCTTCCAGAATGGAAACAGGAAATCTGGTTTTCTAATGTACAAGGAGTGGGTTTTGGTGTGCTTAACATATGACAAAATGCCTATAACAGCTTTAAAGATTTTAAAACTAAATGATTAATAACAATGTTGCATCTTAATATAGCCGATTTCTAACTGCCTACGTGTTGTACTTTCTCAGCTCTTCCCACACCTGTGTTATGCTAATGGGTGTAGCCCGTTTTTTCAGAGGGTCAAGAACTTACACACACACACCTATTCCATGGCAGACCTTGGTCTCTGGTGACTGGAACTGGAATATTCCAGCCTTGGCAGAGCTGAGCTGTTCACAGCAGGCAATGACAGTTTTATCACAGTAATATTGTGGTAGCAGAGGGCTCTTCGGTAAGAGTAAGAAGGAAAAATGCCAAGAGTAAAAGGAAAAATGCCTTTTTGTTTGTGTGGTTGTCAGTATGCAGGTAGAGGGAGTGGATTGCGGTGTAAATGGAGTCAGTGTAAATTAGAAGAAATAAACCTAAGTTATTCTTTATTGGTTTAGGGAAAAAGCACTGGAGTCAGGAAATCTTGATGGTTCACACAGGTTCTCTGTATACAAGTGAGGGTTTGTAGTAGTTTGGATACAAATTATCTTCAAGACTGTGATTTCATTAAAAAAAAAAAGACTGTGATTTTATGATTCTTTGTGAATTATTCTTTTTACTTCCCTGAGCCAGGAGTAAGCGTTCTGTCATATGGCTGGAGGAGGAGGGGAAAATTAGTATTTGCTGCCATATGCAACTAACCCATTTCTTTTCTTTTCTTTTTTTTTTTCACATTCATCTCATTTATTTTGTACCTGTACATGATGCATCTTGGTTTTCCCCCCTCTTCCCTACCCCTCCGCTCTGTTCTCTCCATCCCTATTTACAGCAGGTTTATTCACATTTCTCCATGAATTCCCTTTCCCTTTTCTTTGCTTTTTTCCCTTCCTGCTTTTCCCCCTTCTTTCTAGTTTTCCTCTTCTTTGTATATTATCTTCCTATTATATCTATTAATAAACAACTTAATGTTGAACCTCAAACAACTAGAAAAAGAAGAACAAATCAAACCCAAAGCTCGTACAAGAGAGGAAATTATTAAGATCAGAGCTGAAATCAATGCAACTGAGACCAAAAAAACAATACAAAGAATCAATGAATCCAAGAGTTGGTTCTTTGAATGACTAAACAAAATAGACAAACTCCTAGCCAACCTTATCAAAAAAAGGAAAGAAAAGACCCAAATTCACACAATAAAAAATGAAAAGGGTGAAGTCACAACTGACCCATCACAAATTCAAAGAATCATCAACACCTACTTCAAGAGCCTATACTCAAACAAGATGGAAAACACAGAAGAAATAGATAGATTCTTAGAAACATATGAACTACCAAAAATAAACCAAGAAGAGATAGAAACACTTAATAAACCAATATCAGCCATTGAAATTGAAGAGGTAATTAAAAACCTACCTACAAAGAAAAGCCCAGGTCCTGCTGGCTTCACAGCCAAATTCTACAAGAAATTCAAAGATGATCTAATACCACTATTCCTCAAACTCGTCAATGAAATTGAAAAGGAAGCAGTACTTCCAAAATCATTTCTGGAAGCAAGCATCACCCTGATACTAAAACCAGAAAAGGATCCAACTGAAAAAGAGAACTACAGGCCAATCTCCCTAATGAACATAGATGCAAAAATTCTTAACAAGATACTGGCCAACAGAATACAACGAATTATCAAGAAGATTGTAACTACGACCAAGTAGGATTCATCCCAGGGAATGCAGGGATGGCTCAACATACATAAATCAATATATATAACACACCATATCAACAAAGTTAGAAACAAAAATCACATGATCATCTCAGCAGATGCAGAAAAAGCATTTGACAAAATCCAACACCCATTCATGATAAAAACACTACAGGAAATAGGAATAGATGGTATATCTAAATCTGATAAAAGCCATATATGACAAACCAACAGCCAGCATCACAATAAATGGCCAGAAACTGGAAGCTTTCACACTAAAATCTGGAACAAGACAAGGTTGCCCACTATCACCACTGTTATTCAGCATAGTTCTGGAAACATTAGCCAGAGCAATTAGACAAGAGAAAGAAATAAAAGGAATAAAGATAGGAAAGGAAGAAGTGAAACTATTGTTATTTGCGGATCACATGATACTCTACATAGAAGACCCAAAAAACTCCACCAAAAAACTTCTAGATTTAATAACGAAATTCAGTTCTGTTGCCAGATACAAAGTCAACAGCCAAAAGTCAATAGCATTCCTATATACAAACAATAAACCCACTGAAAAAGAAATAACAATTGATATACCTTTCACAATTGCACACAAAAAAATAAAATACTTAGGAATCTATCTAATAAAGGAAGTAAAAGATCTTTACATTGAAAACTATAGCACTCTAAAAAAGGAAATAGAAAGGGATATCAGAAAATGGAAAGATACCCCATCTTCCTGGGAAGGAAGAACAAACATAGTGAAAATGGCTATACTTCCTAAATTACTATACAGATTTAGTGCAATTCCAATCAAGGTACCACCAACATACTTCAAAGAACTAGAAAGGACAATCATGAATTTCATCTGGAACCAAAAGAGACCAAGAATAGTAAAAACAGTGCTAAGCAACAGGAGAAAGGCAGGGGGCATCACAGTCCCCAACCTAAAACTATACTATAAAGCTACAGTGACAAAAACAGCATGGTACTGGCAAAAAGACAGACCTGAGGATCAATGGAATAGATTGGAGGATGCAGAAACCACACCAAACACACTGAAATACCTCATCTTTGACAAAGGAGCCAAACACCCTCACTGGAAGAAAGCCTCTTTAACAAATGGTGCTGGAAAAATTGGCTTACCACATGCTGAAAACTAAAACTAGATGCAAGTCTCTTACCATGTACTAATCTAAAATCAAAGTGGATCAAAGATGTAAACATTAAAACAGAGACACTAAATTTAGTGGAGAATAGAATAGAAAGAACCCTCGAAAACATAGGGATAGGGAAAAAATTTATGAACAGAATCTGGACTGTATGGGAAACAATACAAAGAATCAGTGCTTGGGACCACATGCTGTTAAGCTTTTGCACAACAAAAGAAATCACCAATAGAGCAGGGTGAAAACCCACAGACTGGGAAAAAATTTTTGCTAGCTATCCATCAGACAAAGGCCTAACATCTAGAATATACAAAGAACTCAAAAAAATTAAACCTCCCAAGTTTAAAGATCTAATCCAAAAATGGGCATCTGAAATGAATAAACATTTCTCAGATGAAGAAATTAAAATGGCAAACAAATATATGAAAAAGTGTTCAACATCACTAGTCTTTTCAGAGATGCAAATCAAAACAACGTTAAGATTCCACCTCACTCCAGAAAGAACCGTGTTTATGAAAAAATCAACCAATAACAAATGCTGGCGGGGTTTTGGGGAAAAAGGAACCCTCTTCCATTGTTGGTGGGAATGTAGACTGGTCCAGCCACTATGGAAATCAATATGGAGATTCCTCAAAAAAACTAGAACTAAAGGTTCCGTTTGATCCAGCTATTCCTCTACTGGGGATCTTCCCAGAAGAATTGGAATTGTCATATCATAGGGATGTGTGCACAACCATGTTCATAGCAACACAATTTGTAATAGCTAAGTCTTGGAAAAAACCTAAGTGCCCAACAACCAATGAATGGCTAAAGAAGATGTGGTTTTTCTACACAATGGTGTACTACACCACCATAAAAAAAGGATAAACTAGAGTCATTTTTATTTAAATGGATGTTCCTTGAGAACATACTATTAAATGAAATAAATCAGACACTCATGAGTACACATCGAATTGTTTCTCTGATATGAGAAACCGTAAGTGTAAATATAACCCATTTCTTTTTTTAAATTTTTTTTTATTTTAATGGTACATTTTAGATGTACATAGTGATAACATTCACCACTGGGGATTTGTACCTGTACGTGATATAGAACCCATTTCTGAACTAATTGTTTCTCAGGATTTTTTAGAGCGCTCTTGAGGGTACTACCTGTGTTCTCATCCCTACCATTATGTTGTGTGGCGTCAAAGGCCTCAGTTTACCATGTCTGAAGTACCTGGAGCAGGTGGTTTTTGTCTCGTAGGACAGAGGCTGGTGTAAGAACTTGGTGGTGCAGTTACCAATTCTGGAGTTTGTGCTTCGTGCCAAGTCATAGGTCAAAATCTTTTTAATATATTTCATTATTTTTAATACATCAACTATTGTTTAATATATCTTTTACTGTTTCATTTATTATTTCAAATATATTCCTCCTAAGACAGTTCTATGAGATGTAATTTTTTCCCCCTGAGATTAGGAAAGAAAGCTCTGAGAGGGGAGTAAATACACTGTTGGATGAAATTTTCACCAAATGAACACACCCATGTAACCGACACCAGGTCAATAAGAGAATATTACTGTCCTTCCTGTACTGATCTCTGCTGCACCCTCGTTCCTAAAATAACCACTCTTTCAACTTCTCACACTGTGGTTTACTTTTCCTGGTGCTGGGATTTGGGCTCCTATTAGTCTGTCTCTGGAATGCATATTTTCCCAACCACTCCTGGATTCCTCAGATTTTCAGGTCTGGCCAGGGCATGAATGCATTGCCCTGATGCGTGAAGGTTCAGCACCCTGCTGTATGCTTGACAGTTGGAGTCTGATTACAACAATTGACGTAACAATTGAGTTGAGCCTGCTACATCCTCAGAGCCTGGGGAAGGTCTGGGTGGACTCCTGTTGAGGACAGCGGGAGGTAGCAGGCCTGGCTGCGTCTGACTTGGTCCTGGAAGACTCTGCCTTTGCTTCTGCCTGGAGCTGGTGCACTGGGTGGAGAAAGGGAAGGGATGCTGGAGGTAACAAGGTCTAACTCCATTCTACTCCTGCTTTAGCTCTTAAGGGAGTTTTTTCTTAGACCTTCTCTTTGTTGGGTATCTTTGTGGTTTGGAAAAGGTGAATACAAGGAAGGAAAAAATCTTTTTGTATAGTACAGGTTGAGTATCTCATACCTGAAATGCTTGGGACAGAAGTTTCAGATTTCTGAGATTTCAAGTTTTGGACTATTTACTGAGACTTTAATGGTTGAATATCCCAAATCCAAAAATCTGAAAACTGAAGTGCTTCAAAATCTGAAATGTTTTGAGCACCAACATGACACTGAAAAAGTTTCAGATTTCATAGCATTTTAGATTTTGGGTTTTTTTGTTTTTTTGGTTTTTGTTTTTTTTTTTTTTTGGTGCAGGGGATCGAACTCAGGGCCTTGTGCTAGATTTTGGGTTTTTAGATTAGGGATGTTTAACTTGTAAGTTTGTGTTGGTCAGTTTTTTGTAGCTGTGACAAAATATCTGACATAAATAGTTTACAGGAGGAAGGATGTATTTTGGCTCATGGTATCAGCTGGCTCCATTGCTTTTCGTCCTGTGAGGGGGAAGAGTATCATGGAAAAAAGGCGTGGTGGAGGAATGCTGCTCAGCTCATGGCAGCCAGGAAGCAGGAAAAGAGGGAGAGAGCCAGAGAAGAGCTTGGGGCTGTGAACAAGATACACTCTTCAAAGGATCCCTGCCCCAGCAACCTACTTCCTCTAGCTGGGTCCTGCCTCCTAATAGCCCATTCAGCTAGGAACTTATCAATGGATCTGTCCATCTCAGCTCTGAACATTGTGCACCAGGGCATCAAGTCCTCAATATATGAGTCTTTGGGGTAACATTTCATAGTTACATCATAATAAACACCATTGTAAGTAATGGTAAAGGTTGTGTAGTGCTTTAGAGTTTACAGAAGTCTTTCATGCTTATTATCTATCTCTTGCTACTGAACGAATTTTTATTTTCTTACTTTACCATTCATTAAATAGACTTAGTCTTCATGTGTTATTTTAATGTGAATATGTGAATTTCAACATAATTAATATCAGGATATTCATCTTCTGTTTTATGATATATGTTCAAAGTTACACCTTCTGAATTTATGTCTGCATCTGATGGGCTCCTGGCTGATTTAAAATATTTCATATATTTATATCAGTTTATTTCTACTAACATAACTGAACCTCTCCTATGTGTTAAGGCAATGGTTGGGATGCCCAAGGACACAGTGAGTTGGGGAAACAGATGTCTACATAGACAACTTTTAATATTAAAATTATATAATTGAGCATAGCAGTAGAAAAATGAAGACAGTGGGTAGTGAATTGTGCTGGGAATGGAAGGAGCAGGAGATGGAGTGGGATGGATGGCGCAAGACAAACCTAGTGACAGTGAGGAGGTGACATTTAGCTGAGCCTCATGTGATAGACAGTTTCCAGATGAGCTATGGATGGAGAAGGGAATTTCAGGCAGAATAAGGAATGTGCAGGAAGACATCTGGCCTGAAAATACAGGATGCCACTCTGGAACATGAGTGATCCAGGTTATCTGAGCATGAGGTGGACGTGGAGAACAACCAGAGCTGAATTTAGAAAGGTGAGGTAGAGCTTGGGAAGCACTGTGCATGCCCCGCTCAGGATTTTTCATTTAGTGAGACAGTGGGATCCACTGGAGACTGGTAAGAAGAGTGGCATTCACTGAGTTGTTTATTCAGTTCACACAGTGTGGGTGGATGTGGCTAACAAAGTATGCATGGCCATTTCTGTCTTCATGGAGCTCACAATCAAGAAAGAGTCAGTAGGTATTTGGAGTGCTTTGGTCTGTTTGGGTTGCTGCAGCAGTGGCCTATAGCAGGGTGGCTTGTAAACAACAGAATGTATTTCTCCTGTCTCTGGATGGTGGGACTCAGAGGTTGGCTGGCGTGGTTGGGTTCTGGTGAGGGCTTTCTTGTGGATGTTAGATAGCCGAATTCTCTTTGTTTCTTCACGTGGAGGGTAGAGGGTAGGAAGGCCTTTCTAGGATCCGTTTTATAAAGGAGCTAATCCTGTTCACTAGGACTCCACCTTTAGTACTCTAGTCACCTACCAAAGCTCCACCTCCTGATACCATTGCATTGGGGTTAAGACTTCAACATTTAAGTTGTTTAAATTTTTTATGAGGGGCACATTCAGTCCATTGTGCAGATTATCACGTATTTATAATTGCAATTTGATAAATGTTATAAATGACAAGAGTGTGCATATAAGTACCTGTGTGTCTCTCTGTGTGCTGCTTGTGTTACGTGTTGCTAGTTTATACTGTGTAGAGGTCTGGGCTGCCTCTTTGAAGGAGGCCAGGGAGGGTTAATTAGTGAGTGGCAGTTGCAGCCTGAAGCATGGGTAGGGAGGGTCCTGAGCAGTGCATCTCACACTGAAGGGGAGTAGGTAGAGGAAGAAAAGCTGAACAATGAGCTTTGGAAGAATTATCTAGAGAGGTGGGAAGAAAACAAGGGGGATGAAAGCCAAGAGACGGGGTCAGTGGTGTGGCACCGATTTGTATTTTGTGAAGCTCATCATGTAAAATGTGCTGATTTGTGAAGAGGAGAATCATGTGCAAGACCTCACAGGTCAGTGGTTCCCAGTCCTGGCTGCCCATTGGAATACACCTGCTTGGTGCACCTGGTACCAATTAAAGCGGGATGTGTGGGTAAAGACTCCTGGAATCTGTAGTTTGTGAGGCTGCCTGAGTGATTCCATTATGCTGTAGGGGCTGAGAACATCCAGAGCAGTCCAGGTGAGAAGAGTGGGTGGGAGAGTGAGGAGAGTGGATGGACTGGGATGTAGCTTGGCCAGATAAGACTTGGTGATCACTTGTAAGTAGAGGGCGAGAGAGAGAAAGAAGGGAACATGTATTGAGTACATTCTTGTCACGCACAATAATCTAGTCATTTGCGCTTTTGGTTTTAGGTACACCTTTTTTGTAGCAATGGGATATCTTACAACATGCCACATCAGCCGAATATACATCTTCCACTATGGAATTCTCACTACAGATTTTTCTGGGTGAGTATCATAATCTGGGGGTGCGGGTAGAGGGTGACTCTTGGGTTTGACTCAGTCTCTCCGGGTCTGTAAACATGAAGGGTGTAAGAATCATTATGGCAGGTGAAACTAGTTGGTAAGATACTGTGGTAATGAGGGTGAGACTGAAGATTTGATTATTCTGTAAGGTTATGTGCTCTGCTGTGTTGTAGGGTAGGGGTCACAAACTACAGCTTGTGCCTATCTGTCCCACTGCCCATTTTCTGTCGTCGTTTACTTTTTTTTTTACATTTTTATGTAAAAATTTATGTGTGTGTTCTCTTTGGCTGCTTTTGCACTACAATGGCAGAGCTGAGTAGTTGCAATGGAAAATATGGATTGTAAAGCCTAAAATATTTACTGCTTGGCACTTTGCAGAAAGAGTTTGCCACTTACTATTCTAAGGCCTTTAACACAGGGCTGGCATTCATCTCTTAGTTAATAAAAGATGGTAGTTAATAAGTCCATGCTAGCTGATAGATAGCTGCTACCCTGACCCTGTGGGTGTCCCCTGGCTGCCCTGGCCTCTCCCCTTGACCCCCTGACCTCCAGCAGCTACTAGGGTAATGCCTGGTGAAGTGCAAGCACCCCACATGGTTGAAAACATCTTGTCCATCACAATGGGCTTACCTGGTGGGTCTTGGTCACTTGGCAAAAACTGAATTGATCAGTGACAGTTCTGTATTCTGTTGAGGTTGGTTTGGGAGCAACTTTTATGAATCTTGAGGATTGAACACTAAAGCAGAGTTGTTCCTGGTGACAGGTGTATTAGCCACATTACTTCTCAAGGAATTTGTTCTGTTCTCAGGTTCAGTTGCATCTGATCCAGTGGTTTGTTGGCGCGTAGGCAGAGGAAGAAGGGGTTACAGTTCACAGTTCATATCTGCGAACTTCACAAACTGTGCCACTAAACTGTCCCCCTAGAAGAAGGCTCACAAAGACAAAAGAGTGTTCTGGGACAACATTTAAATCTTCACAACTGTGGTTTTGTCTCAGATGGCCTTTCACCTCTCAGTTCTTACCCACAGGCTTCTGGGATTTTAAAATATTTTTTATTTTAATTTTAATTTTTACAGTATTGGGATTGAACCTAGGGCTTTTGTGCTGAGCTAAATCTTCAGCCCTTTTTTGATTTTTATTTTGAGACAAGGTCTTGCTAAGTCACTAATTTGCCCAGATTGGGTTTGAACTTGACATCCTTCCTTCTGCCTCAGCCTCCCAGAATGCTGGGATTACAGGAATGTATCACCACGCCTAACATGCATTTTGGATTTTATGTTTCTCTTTCAGCCATGTGTCTCTCCTCCAATATCATGAAACACACTTGTTCAGTTTTTCTGAAAAAAGTTCGCAAATGTTATTTTAAGTTTTTTGTAGTGTTAGTAAAACATGGAAAACATGGGAGTAACAAAGATAACATGATAGCCAGGAAGTTACAGCATTACAAGTCCACATAGTGTTTAATCAACAAACTATGGTTTGATTTCACCGCAAAGCCCTACCATATTTAGAAGAGTTCTTGGCACTTAATATGTGGCCAATAAATGAATGAACTAAATACTTTGGTATTTATCAGCCCTTTTTTTGGCTGTTTCTAGGAGACTCATTATCAAACATCTCCTCTAGCCATATTGGTTAGGATATTGAATAAAAAATTACTATTTTTTTCTTTTTGGTCATACTGGGGTTTGCACCCTGGGCCTTCAGACTGATCTAAATCTCCAGCCCTGTATATTTTTTGAGACAAGATCTTGCTAAATTGCTGAGGCAGGACTCTAACTTGCAGTCCTCTTGTCTCAGCCTCGAAGAGTCCTGGGATTACAGGCATATGACACCACACCTGAACAAAAAATTTTGACTTTAGTCTTTAAGTACATTATTACACATTTCTCATGCATATCATCCTGTCTTTTGTAGGCAGAAAGTATTCATTTATTCATTTTTGCAACAGTTTTTGAGCTCCTAATATGCTAGGCACAATGCCAGCTGCCAGAGGCACTGTGCATTCTAGTCAGGAGGAAGGGTACTCCAGGTAGAGAAATGGCTCTGCAGGAGCACAGAAGTGTGACATAGGTACCCTGGAGGCCCTAAAAAGCCACCTCCCTCTCTTACCACCTCCATCCCCATGTCACCAGGTGCTATCAGGTCAGTAGCTTGGCTATCACTAGACTCCATCCACTACTTCTCATGCCCACTGCCACCATCCTGAACCACATCTGCTGACCTGGCTGTCCTTCCCTCCACCTTGCCCCTCTGCCCTCTGACCCGTGAGAATGAGGTTCTAAACTACAGAGCAGATGCTAATCTGCAGCTGCCAAACTCCCATCTCCTCTCCTTCCACCTCCAACTCCCCTTACTCTATGTGGAATTTATGGTCCACACTCGCTGGGTTAGTTCATGTCTCTGTGCTCTGATCAGAAAGCCCTTTCCCATCTTTGCTAACCTGGAAACCTCTTACTTCATTTTTTAAAATAGTGCTCAAAGATCTCATCTTTACAGAGCTTCTCTTATTGCTACACCCTGTTCTCTCCACCATGGAGTCATGCATTTTGGATATGCGGTGGCAGAGGTCTCTCCCCTGGCTTTTGCTGGCTGGTGCTGCCATGGCTTGTCAGTCACTGTCATCAGCTCCTTGGGGTGTGGAGCTGATATGCACGTAGTGGGCACCCATGGCACCTCTCTCATTGGTTGTGCAGTTTGCTTGGCTGGCATCATATGTGTTTATTTCCAGACTTGATCCCAACTGTACTTGTGTATTTGTGTAAGGATTCTCCAGAGAAACTGAACGAATACGAGATCGCACGTGTGTGTGTGTTCATGTGTGTATAAAGAGACTTGTGGTGGGAATCGTCTCATGTGATTGTGGAGGATGCGAAGTCCTGGAAGCTGAGAACCACAGGGGCTGATGGGATGACCCCCCAGTCTGAGGCCAAGGGCCTGGAGCCTGGGGTTGGGACTGCTAGTATCTTTGAGTCTAATGTCTGGGAACATGGAATTCTGATGTCTGAAGGTAGGAGAAGATGGATGTTCCAGCTCAAAAGAGAGAGGAATTTGTTCTATCCAGGCCCTCGATGGCTAGAGATGCAACATGAGTAAGATATTCTTTACTCACGCTACTAATTCAAATACTCTCATGTACAATACCTACAAACGGTGCTTTACCAGTGGTCTAGGCATCTCTTAATCCCGTCAATATGACACATAAAGTTTACCATTATGCCTAGTATATGAGCTGATTATACATGGATGTGAAAGGAGAGATTGTGATTTCTCTATAACTAGGTTGGGTCCTTTGGAAAGCTATCAAAACAAATTCAGAACACTCAAAATAATTGCTGTTGATTGAAATTGGATGAGAAATCTAAAGGATGAGAAAGTATTATAAACATTAAGGATTCTTCACTCAGCTTGCGTTGCAGGTGTCCATCTTTATTTATCTTCTTAGTGTGTGCTAGAAGAAATGGACTGGTAGATGGTGGATGAGTTTATGTAAGAGTGATGCTCTCATTCAGCAGATCCATACTGTAAGGAAAGGCTTTGATGCTGCATCAAACTCTCATTGGTTCATTAGTTAGCAGACACTGGTTGGGAACCCTGTATACATCTGGCATGGTTATAAGAGATAAGAGTGAACAAAGACTGCAGAATAAATATGCACTTAACTGTTTCAAGATCATGAAAACAATTAAAATGTGACTGTACCATTGTCTACTGGTCTTAATAGTGTCCTCCCAAAATTCATGTCCACCCAGAACCTTACTCTGTGTCCTCATTTGGAAATGGGGACTTTGTAGGTGTAATTATTAAGATGAGGTCATACTGGAGTAGGGTGTACTTCAGATTCAGTATGACAAGTGTCGTAGTCAGAAGGTCATGAAAGGTAGACACAGGCACACTTAGGGAGAAGACGATTGTGTGAAGTTGGAGGCACGGAGTGGAGAGTGGTAGCCATGAGCCAAGGAATGGCAAGGCTGGCTGTCAGCCACCCAAATCTAGGAAGGCGCAAGCAACAGATTTTCCTGTAGGGCCTCCAGAAGGAGCCAGCCCTGCCGATATCTTGGTCTTGGACTCGCAGTCTCCAGAGCTGTGAGGAAGGATAGATTCTGTTGTTGTAAGCCACCCAGCTTGTGGTGAATCGGAAACTCACGTTCATTGCTTTGTGGTTCTGTACCTTGGCTGCATTACCAGCATTCTCACGTACCTGATTGTGTGAGATTAGACCACCTCTCCTGTTCGTGTCTGTGGCTGCTTCTTATACCTCTTCCTTTTGGTGTATTGAAATCATAAACTCTGGAACAATTTTTACATCATCTTTAGTATAATCAAAATCAAGGAAGTTACCAAGAGGGAAAATAAAATAAAGGGCATTTGGGGGAATAGCCGTGTGCTTGTGAAATGTGTCGAATCTGCGGTCTGACAGCAGAGGAGGGTGGATGTCAGTTTCTGTCACCTTCACGTTCAGCAGCAAGAGCTTGATAAATTTCCTCAAGTGATGTTTATTCTGTGGCATTCTTTTGGATCTCCTCGGATTAAGGAATCTGACATTATACACAAAACTGCAGAACGTTTGAACTAGAAAGAACACTGTTTTAGATAAGGAATATAAAATAATATAATACTATAAATAATATAAAACCTGAATATCACATGTGATTTTACTTCTCTGATTGCCGAGTGGGCATATTGTCCAGTTCTGAGAAGGTATGTTACTGGTGTTTGTTTTAACAGATCATTATTAAGCAGTATTATTTTCTCCTACCATTTGTAAACACACAATGCCTCAGTGGCATGAACCCATGTTCTTGGATAGGCCAGTCAACATAAATGAGGGGTCCACACCACCCTGAAACTGACAAGATGTTTTACATCAAAAATTGTCAGCTAAAGGTTCTTTACCAGTGTCTAATCTCATTTCAGTCATGGAAAACGACCATATGTTCTCTTTCAGAATGGAACTGATTTAACTCTGGTACTTATTTCAGTTGACATACTGTGTTTAGTATTTTGTCAAGAGATGGCGTTTTGAACTGGAACCTAGTGTTGTAAAGCAGCCTGATGAGATAACTTCTCTGGTGAGAGTGTGTGCAGATCTAAATGCATCACACTTCATCGTGCCCTTAGAATAAGCCCAGACAGAAGTTGAGGGGGATCGGGTGTGATTAGTGTTTATGTCAAAGAATATCTGTAATATGCTTTTCATTTTGGAGAGCTTGCACTTTTGGCTATTCCAGGACTTGAAATTTTAAGTGATCAGGTTTCCATGGGCTGGACTGGCATTAATGGTAAAGATAACCAGATACACTTTTGCTGCTGCTGCTAATACAGTTGAGAACGATACCTATAGTGGTGAGTGTTCTCTATGTTTTCTGGAGTAAATTTGGGCTCTGAAAAGCACTAGAATACTTTCTGTTCTCCTGGGGGGAAGCTCAACCATAGTAACAAATCTGACACTTGATTCCTTTCAGGTTTGTGATACTGAGCTGATTCTTCTCCTTTGCTCACAGAAGGGTGCAAATTGAATTTTCTTTGAGGGCAGCAGCAAGAACTCTTATTTCCTTTTTCCAGTCTAGGCCAGATTCAGGCAGATAATTGCTCTTGCATCGTGTTGGCAATTCAGGTTGCCCATGTGTTTTTGAAAACATGAAACGTGAACTCTTATACACTGCTGGTGGGGTATAAATTGGCATAATCCTTCTGAAAGGCAATTTTGTCATAAGTTTCAAGTAAGGATTTTTTAAAGGTCATATCCCATAGGAGGCTAAATTTGTAGGGATCAAATTACTCTAAGGAAATAAAATTTATTCATAAGGAGGTTCAACTGTTGTCAATAATAGTAAAAAACTGGAGGCTTCCTAAATCATCCAAAAGAGGTGAATGATCAAATTAAGGTGCTAGTATGCCTCCATTGAAAATGATGTTTTCAAAGAGTATAAAAACCACAAGACAAATGCCCATGTAATTGTCGAGATTACAGTTTTTCTTTGAATGTAGACACGTGTAGAAAAAGAATGGGAGGAAACAATGAAAATGTTAAGACAGAGGTTCAGTAAAATGATTATAATCATTTTACTTATTTATGTTGCTGTCATAATGAGGAATCCTATGATGGTATTTAAATATTTGTTCATGCCTTCTAAAAAATTATGGTGAACCACAGCTGGCATGTTTATTGAAGACTAGTCATTTGAATTCTCTTTATCTTACTGGAGCATAATAGAAGAAACATTCTTTACCTGTCCCTGCTGGTGATGGGCATCATTTACCTTGGTGTTCCAAAGGAAATTTTTCCTCTGTGGCTTTGTAACATTCTGGTCACCCCACCTGACCAGCCCAGTATGTTCAGAAAATTGCATTATATAATACAGAAAAAAAGGTGTTTGCAAAGAAATTTCAAAATTTACCTAGTTTATATTTCTCTTCAGGCTGCTGTCAGCTTTTTAATAATCAGCATAGTCACTTGGAATTTAATTCCACAGTCACGTTATACTGAATGTATTTGATGTATTCCCAGTTGAATGAAGAATCAGTGATTTTGTTGTAGTTGAGTACCAAAGTATAGAAGATTTATTTATTTATTTATTTATTTATTTATTTATTTATTTGTGTTTATTTATTTAATGGTACTGGGAACTAAACTCAGGGCCTTTGTGCTGAGTGACATCTGTAGCCCTTTTTTTTTTTTTTTTTTTTTTTTTTTTTTTTTTTTTTTTTTTTTTTTTTTTTTGAGACAGAGTTTTGCTAAGTCACTGAGTTGCCAGGCTGGGCTTAAACTTGCTATCCTCCTGTCTCAGCCTCCCAGAGTTCTGGGATTACAGGTCTGTACCACCTTGCCTGTTTAGTAGTTAAATCTCTGAAATGAGCCTCTCTCTGTGTGTGTGTGTGTGTGTGTGTTGACATTGTTCAACTTGCTCCCCCAGTGCACGTGCTGGGGTTGACATGGTTCTTTTTATTCCAGACATATCTTTGTTGACCTGTTTTCCCTTACTTCATTTCCCTTGTCATATGTGTATTTTATATACGTGTGTGTGTGTGTGTGTGTGTGCATGTGCATTTTAACAAATTAGACTAATAATCTTAGGTTCAAGAGGAAAAATATAGTTTTATTTGGCTTTTTAAAAAAATCATAAAAAGACGAAAAGCAAACGGTGAAACGGCACAATTTCAGGTTGTTCAAATGGTTCCCAGGGATCTAGGGGCAGGGCCCAAGACTGACAGGTGTATACTGATTAAAGAATGGAGTGTGGTATGGGAGGGGTCATATTCTGAATGCAGGTCAAGTTTGAAGGCCTCATTGTTTTCAGAAAATTCTTCCCCTGCATGAAGGAGCCATTTTTGGATCTCCCTGCCCCTATTTTGTTCTTCTGCACTTATAGTATGTTCTTGTGTATGAGCTTTGTGTTTTTTTTTTTTTTTGCCAAAAAGGAGCATAAATTCCAGTCATAAACTGACAAATGTGTTTGTTTCACATTTTGATTGAACTGCAGTGTGGATGGAATTTAAATTTTATCCTAAGTCAGTAGCTCTATGGATTTTATCCTAAATCAGTAGGTCCTCAGTCTCTGAATCTAAATTTTTTCATCTGACCTATCCATAAGGTTAAAGAAATTTGTTAATTAAAAAGTGTCCAGAGAGGAAGTGCTCTGAACAAGTTGATAGGCAGTTTTTCCTTATACCACAGAAAAGTGAGTATGTAAGATGATGCTAACTTATTTTCCTTTTAGTGAACAGCTTCTAGTGATAGTTTGTGACATTTCAGTCTGCTTTAGAATGGGTTACCAGTACATTATGTTTTATAAAGCCATGATTGCATGTGTGAGTTGTTTCTTTTTATTTAAATTGCTGGAAACTTCTTTTGATACTTAAAACACTAGAGTATATTGTTGAAAGTATAGTTATCATGTGTAACAATATTTGAGCCATAGGTTCTTAGTGTTTTTTTCCAAAATAGGATGTCTTCTCTAAGGCATGACAACGCATGGTTCTTACATAGAGCTAGTGGTACATACCTATTTCTTATTGAATAATTAGATAGCTATTGATGCTGCTTTGGCTGTCCATTATTATGTATTGCCCTAATCTTGGTCTTCTGAGAAGCAGATGCCAAAATGGGAATAGATGTAGAATAGATGTGCTGGGTGAAAAATATTCCCTGCTGCCCAGGGGAAATGAGGAGGGAGAGGGATGAAGCTGAGACAGCCTTCAGACCGAAATGCAGGTTTGACTCCTAAGAAGAAAGAGGGAAAGAAGGACGAGAAATCTTGGATGGCTTTGCAGTTCTAAGGATATTTTGTCAAATTCTATAAAGTGCTTTTAGCCCACAGCTAAAATTTCCAGGGTGGAGGAGTACCACAGTTTGTAGGGAGTGGCCTGCCTCGGCATACTCCTCGGGTGCCCAGTCATTGGCTGGGAGCAGCCCAAGGGAGAGAGGCCTCTGCCTGAGTCCATAGATGAGATCAGAACACAGCAGCTAGGGCTGGGGACCTCCCCCTAGCAACAGGTCTGATAGTCTCATGACAGTCAGAGGTATGAATATTAAACTACTCAATATTTTGGTGAACAATGCCCAGTCATGGAAAAATTTAACAGAAGTTAGAGGAAACCAAGTGTATTTCTAGAGAGTAGCAAGGTAGGCTAAGTCCATGATACCTTCTATCTCTTTATTGAGGTATCTATTTTAAGGTTGTAGGATGAAGTTATGAATTAAATACATTGTGGGAACTTTTATGGTTTGCAGATAGTTTGGTCACAAGAGAGTTTGATATACATTTAAAAAATGATATGTGGGGTGTTGCATAAGAAAGCTGGTTCTTAAGGTTTTCAAACTTCCAGACACAGAAAAAGAAGACAGAAAGTCTTTGGAAAGAAAACTGTTAGGCTTTGAAGGCCATATTTGGAAACTACCTTGAATGTGATGCCTAGAGTGATCCCTATTAAGAAAAGAACTTTTGGCCTCTGTTATACATTGTGGGTCAGAAATCTCTGAAAATCAAGAGGGTGAGCTACAAAGTTATATTCAGTTGTGAGATCACGGTAGTCTTATGAAGAAGCTTTGATGTAGCCCTTATTACTAGGACCAAAACCTCAGTGCTCTGGAAGAGCAATTACTTCTTCAGTATAAAAGGGCACGGTCTAAGTGAGGATCACCAGTGATCGCATCTTGCTACATATGGTGACTTGATGGCCTTGTTTGCTAGTTATTCTCACTGGTTCTGGCAGAACTCAGACAGCCTTCCCTTCTTCCACAGTCAGGCCCATTTTCCCTTCTCTTGGGCTCTTGCACAGCATCAGGAATCTTATTTCAAGTAGAGGCCATAGGCCATTGGGCTTTTGCAAATAAGATAAAAAGTTACATGTAGATGTGAAAATTTCAAAGGATAGTGGTTGATACTTTCTTTAAAACATTTTTTTTTTAGTGTGTAGTTATGGTTTAAAATATTTTATGCTTGTTATAGGATGAGAAAAATTTGGACAAGAAAATAGTCTTGGGGAAATAGATGAGTATAGATAAATGTCAGATGTGACCAAAAGATGGTTTGTGTCTGGCCCTGTCTTCCTGTACAGCTGCATCTGGCCTGAGTACAGGGCTCAGGGGTTGTGCGGCATCCCAGATGACCCCACAGTGCTGTCATAGGACATGAATCAAGCCTCAGCTTTGTAAATAAATAAGCTGTCAGTTTATAGGGCTTAAAGACTGTAACTTACGCAAAAAGCCACAAGAATAGAGGTCACAAAATCAGATGAGACCAAGACATGGAGGAAAATATGGTAGAGCAGTTGGATTTTACCTTGACTTATTGAGCAATATTAAAGTCCAAATTTTATGTCCTGTTCAAAATTCAGATGTTCATCTCATCCCTAAGGTTGTGATATTAGGGAATGGGGCATTGAGCAGTGATTAGATCATGAGGTTTGAGTCTTCATGAATGGGATTAATGCCCTTACAGAAGCAGCCCCAGAGAGCTCCTTTCCTTTCTACCATTGAGGTCACAAAAAGACAGCCATCTTGAAAGTGAGTCCTCCACTAAGCACTGACTCTGGCAGTGCCTTGACCTTGGACTTCCCAGCCTCTAGAAGTGTAAGAAATAAAATTTCTATCAAATTTAAATGTAAGCCACCAAATTCTTGGTATTTTGTTGTGGCAGCCTGAATGAACTTCGATAAACAAGAATAGACAAGAATAGAGCTATTAAAGGTACTAACCTAGGGTAGAAAATTAGGAAAACAGGTGTCATTTTATTTCACTTTTTAAATTTTTTTTTTTTATTTTTTGAGATGTGGTCTCGCTCTGTTGCCCAGGCTGGCCTTGAACTCCTGGGCTCAAATGGTTCTCCTGCTTCAGCCTCCTGAGTAGCTGGAACTACAAGCATGTACCAAAAATTATTGCTCAATTTTTAAATGTTTTTATTGTATCTTTGCTGATATACAATTCACATATCATACATCATTTAAAGTGTACAGTTCAGTGGTTTTTAGCACATTCAGAAGTGAGTTCACAGAGTACAACATCACCACAATTTATATTGCATTTTCATTATCCCTCAAAAGAAACTCATGTGCATTAGTCATCCTTCCTCATTTCCTCCCACATGCTGCACTCTTTGCTTTTCTATGGATTTGCCTATTCTAGGCATTTTGTATAAATGGAATTGCACTATAGGCTTTTGCACTTAGCATGATGTTCCAGGGTTCATCCATGCTGTGCAACATGTCAATACTTCATCCTTTTTTACTGAGTGATATTCTATTTTATGGGCATACCACATTTTATTTATCTATTCATGAATTGATTTGGATTATTTTTTTGGGCTGTTATGTACATGTTTTTTGTAGACATTCTTTACTGCTACACTGTTTCAAAAACAGCCACACCGTTAAATATTTCCACAGGCAGAGAGTAATGCTCCAGTTTCTCCCCCTCCCTGTCAACACTTTCTATTGTCTGCCTTTAAATTCTGGCCATCCTAGTACTGGTGAAATGGTATCTCCTTTTGGCTTTGATTTGTATTTCTCTGATGGCTAATTACTGTAGAGCATTTACTTATCCTTTTAGAGAAATAACCATTCAGATTCTATTCCCATTTTTAAACTGAGTTATTTGCCTATTAAATTGTAAAGAGTTCTTTATATATTCTAGTCAGAATTGTGATTTGCAAATACTTTCTTGCATTCTATGAAATTTCATTTTACTTTCTTGGTGATGTGTGTCCTTTGAAGCGTTGAAGTTAAATTTTAATGATATCCATTTAATCTGGTATTTTCTTTTCTTGCTTGTCCTCATACCTAAGAAAACCAGTGCTTATTCTAAAAGCTTTATAATTTTAGCCCATTCATTTAGCTCTTCATCCATGTTTGAATTAATTTTTATATTCTTTTTATGTGGACACCCAGTCGCCCCATCACTGTTTGTTAAAGAAGACTATTGTTAACCCTCAGTGAACTATCATAGAATCCATTTTTTATATGGGTACTGCCTCTGAGGCAAGTTTTTATCTTAAGGCTTTTACCAACTGAAGGTTGGTGTTAATTTTTGTCAATAAATGGTTTGTTGACAGGCAGCTGAATTTTATAAATGAATCTTTTACTGTATGTGCATGGAAGAATTGCCTTTGCTAGAACAAAGCACATTAGAACATATTTGGATGAAGAAGGCAGTACAAGTATATGTCACTTAACATTGGGAGTGCGTTCTGAGAAATGTGATCACGTGATTTTGTCCTTGTGTGAATATATTAGATTACTTACACAAACGTAGATGGTATACCCTTCTACATGTCTAGTCCATATGGCATAACCTGCTTATTGTTCCTAGTCTACAGATTTGTACAGCATGTTACTGTACTGGCTGCTGTAGGCAATTGTAACCCAGGGGTAGGTATTTGTGTATCTAAGCATTTTTAAATGGGTTTGTTTACACAAGTATCCCCACAGACATGTGAGTAATACATCACACTCTGACATTATGATGGCTACGGTGTCTCTAGGTGACAGGAATCTCTCAGCTCCGTATTAGCCTCATGGAACCATTTTTATATATGTGGTCACTGACTGAAGCATCTTTATACAGCGTACAACTGTATATACCAAGGTGGGATCAAAAACTATAGTGAATGTTTAAAAAAATTATTGCCGTAAAAGACATAAGACATATTGCTGTTGATGCATTCAGAATGGGGCTGTAATTCGTATATCTCACCGCCAAGTGGCTGTGAGCCACCAGTGGTGGGTACGTGACTGTTCCATTGGGCGGCATGGGACAGTTGTGCATATACTACCGGTGGTTCAAACTGACGGGAACGTGTTAGTCCAAACAGAATACTCCCCCTTTCTTTGAACACACATCATTCTTCCCTCTTTCTGAAGCAGTTCTGGAAGTCCTCTTTTGTGAGTGTCTTCAGTTGCACTGTCCTGGCTGTTTACCTTTCATGGTCATTTTGACTTTGGAGAAAAGCTATATGTTGCATGGTGCAGAACTGGTGAATAAGGTGGATGGGGGACACACTGTTGTGTTTGTCCAAGCCTTCCTTTCCATTGGCTGGAACTCGGCAGCAGCGTTCACTGTATTTTGGGTTACGTCTTGTAAAGACACTTGTGAAAGAAGATTTCCAGAGCTGCTTCAGAAACTAGCAGGTATGATGAGTAAGTGTGTTTGAACTGTGGGAGCAGGGGGGTTAATGGCAATGTGTCTTCTACTTAAATAAAATTAAAAAATAATTTAAGCACTCAGCATAGTTTTTTTTTAATCAC
>PVJO010024428.1:0-24403 GCA_004026905.1 Hystrix cristata | reverse complement strand
TGGTGCCCGGGATCAAACTCAGGCCCTTGTGCTTGCAAGGCAAGCACTCTAATCACTGAGCTAAATCCCCAGCCCTTGCTGAGTGATTTTTAAGCCTAAGTACACTTTTGCTTGTAGGTTTTGTCTTATAACACAGCTCCCGACTGACAAGACTTGCCCACAAATCCTGAGGCTGCACTCGTGAACCTCTGATGTTTACAGGGGCTGCATTCTCTGCCTGTGATGCCGGGCGCCCGGCCACTCCAAGGGCGGAGAGCCGGCTGCTGAAGCTGCTGTAGGAAGGGTCAGCCGCTGAGGCCCAGGGACTCTGGTGGGTATCCCGTGACAGACAGCAGCCAGGAGAGGTGGTTCCAATGGGCACATCCATCTGGGTTAGGAAAACCAAACTACTCCCCTGGCCGTGGAGCCAGGAGAAACTCAGCCGCTCCAGGGAAGGCTGTGATGATGCCTCAGTGGCCTGCAGTCATCCACAGAGCCAGGGATGGGAAACTGGTCGTCGGAAGACTCTCACTACAGCCTGCAGGACTTGGATTTAGATTCTGCTAGCACAGATGGGACACAAGCACCACTCTAACCCACAGATTGTGTAGGCCAAGAATTAAGTGTGTTCTGAGAGCAGAGGGAAGAAATCTCTCTGGGTCAGGGCACTTAAGCACACTGGAAAGGCAAAGCATGCAGGGAAGATCTTTCTAACGCTCGCTCCCCACTTCTCATCTGCAGAACCCTGTGGGTCGCCCTGCCAGAGGCAGAAATGAAAGGTACCGATCTGATCTGGCACAGGTGTCAGTCGATCAGCCGCTTTGGGGTGTGCAGTGACAGGCAGGGACGTCCCTGTGCCCCTCCCACATCTCAAGCCTCCCTGGACTCCAGCTGTTGAAATCTTACCCACCCTTCAAGGCCACCGCAAGGCTGTCTCTTGAGAAGCTGCTTTTCATTCCCCCTACAGCCCCATCCATATGTGCGCACACACACGTACGGTCCTTCTCTTTGAATCTCTTGTATCATTTTGTTTCTATTCTATCATGATGCATCACCACTGACGTTGAATAAGTTGTTTCTGAGAGGTCAGTTCCCAGCCAGGCTGTAAACTGGCTGATGGCATCACTATGCTCATCAGATCATCAGGATCGACCCTGAACGGTCAGCACCACCCAGCACAGGGCAGATGTCCCAAGGCAATTGTGGGGAAGCGCGTCTGTATTAGAAGGAGAAGGTTGGGAATAGTGAAGAACACTGAGGGATAGTTCTTGCTCTCCTCAGTGGTAGTGAGTGTGCTGAGAGGGAGGGGGAGAGGGGAGAGGAAGGGAGGGGAGGGGGAGAGGAGAAAGGGGAGGACAGAGAGGGGGCAGAGAGGGGAGGGGAGAGAGGGGAAAATAGAGAGGGAAGGGAGAGAGATGGGAGAGAAAGGGGAAGAGAGGAAGGGAGGGAAGGGGAGAGGAGGAGGAGAAGAAGAACAACAACAACACAAACACACACACACACACAAAGCAATGAAAACAGAAATTAGGTGCACAATAACATACAGGCTTCCAAAACTGAAATTTGTTACACAGCTACCAGAATACTTTGCTTATTTCTGTTGCAGACTACATTCCCAAGCAGTCATGTCTTCCGAGGAGAAGCAAGAGCCCTGAGTGGGCCAATAATTGGGCAGCCTGAACTAGACTTCTGCCTCTCACTGGCCACTAGGACTCAAATTCCTATAAAGTCAATGAGTTTGACTAAATCGTCTCTGCAGTTTTACAGTTTTGTAATTTTATGAAAATATGTCATTTTTTTTTACCACATCCTCTAAATTAAAATGTCCCTTAAGTCCTTAGGGGAATATAAAAAAGCAAAACCAGCTCTTTTATTAGAAAACAAAAAGAAGTATCATTTTGCTTTCTCTTCAGAGATTTTTCTCAACAGTTTTCATATTTCTAATTAGGATTCTAAATCTCTACTTTGTATCTCAAAGAGAAATAAGTGCCTGAAAGTTTTTTAAATAGATTTAAAGGAATTCCTCACTGGAAAAAGATTTTAAATAAATTCTTTGAGTAGTTTACTATCTCAGCCTCTGGAATGAAAAAAGTAAATATAAAAAACCAAGTCTGCCGACATTTCCCTCCATCCCCACCACAGTAAAAATAAATATTACAATAATAATAGCAGCATGATAAATGTAATCAAGGGAACAAGTATAACACTAGCATAGTAGTTTTTTGTCTATTATTGCTGTTTGAGCCATAGCATCATGTTTTTTATTTCATTAC
Organism: Hystrix cristata; assembly: GCA_004026905.1. Classification (NCBI taxonomy): domain Eukaryota; kingdom Metazoa; phylum Chordata; class Mammalia; order Rodentia; family Hystricidae; genus Hystrix; species Hystrix cristata. The sequence goes on along the minus strand of PVJO010024428.1, from coordinate 22,151 downwards.
CTGTAGTTTACTTGTTGTTCAAATTCTATGCTCAGTAACCTTTAACACTACTATTTTTACCTCCAATCAAATCTAGGGAGGGTAATGATGTGACTGTCACCTGAGTAATAAAAATAAATAATTTCTGTAAAGTTAGCCATTTGTACTTGTTAAGCATCAGGGAGGAGGAAAATAAACAGGAATTATGTGGAGGCAAAACCTAAACACTTCCATGTCCTAGAGATCCATCGTTTGCAATGCTTTTTAAGGCATAGTTTGTAAGCACAGTGTTATGTTCAAGAGAAGGGGAAAGAAAAGATGTTTCATTTATCTAGCCTGAGCATTTAAAGTACTAGGGACAAGATCTCATGTCCTTGCATGAAATATGGTGGTTTGCCACTTTTGTATGCATTGGAAGCTGAGCAAGAGATATGATAATCATAGCACATTGCATTTAAAACACTACTATCAAAAATCATGCTTCAACACTGTTTTAGCCAGCTTTCCATTACTGTAACAAAAGACCTGAGATAACTAACTTTAAAAAGGAAAGGTTCACCCTGGCACACAGTTGTGAGGGTTTCACTCTGTGGTTAGTTCACTGCGTTATTTTGGGCCTGTGGTGAGGCAGCACGCCATGGCAGAAACACATGGCTGAGGAAACCTGTTCAAATCATGGCTGAGAATGAAAAAGAGAGAGAGTAGAAGAGAGGAGGTTCACGCAATTCTTTTTGTATCCCATGCACCTGTTTAAGGGCACACCCTCAAACACCCAAGACCTCCTACTATGCTCCCCTCTTAAAGGTCCTACCATCTTCCAGTACTTCCTTGGTTTGGGGACTAAGCCTCTGTGGAGACACAGCAAATATAAATCTTGTCATCCCAGATCAATTCTCATGAAATTCTACTCACCATCCTATAGTAGACCACAATGAAGAAAGCCTCCTGCTGTGAAGCCAAATTCATTTCATTCACTACCCATTTTGTGGGATTCCAGATGTAGTCATGTGCTAGTGAGATCCTCTGCCCACATCAGCAGAGGCCAGCTGTAGCCATAACAGGTCCGTCTACAAACTTCTTGAAGTTCCAACTGCCTGGGCTGAGAGGTGAGCCCTTTGGGCTTTATGTCACTGATTCATGTCACCCGTACAACTTTTCTTTAGGTGTATAATGTCCTTGGTAGAAAGATGAGAACAACTGGATGGCTAGCTCTTTGTTTTGGGAGAGATATTATCATCAGACTATCACCAAGATCTTGGAAAGACAATGAGATTGATGAATTATTGACAAATTATGGGCCATCATGCTCCCAAAAAATATTGGAACCGTTGATTCTGGAATGAGAGTTAATTTCTAAGGGAAAAGAAGGAAGATTTCATTGTTCAAGAAAACTATAAATCTTTATTTGAATTGGATGAAGAGGGAGCAAAAGACAGATTGACTCTGATTTCTGAGTATTTTCAGACACTAAACCTTGCTCACTATTACCCAGAGCACGTAAGTATTCTAGGTGCAAGAGTATTTCCTTTATGGGCTGTTTCACCCAATGTGGGTCCCTGCAGATGCTCTTCTTGCAGGCCCACTGAGAACAGCAAATTGCTGAGCCCTGAAGTGTCGCGCTACCCAGTGCCAACCTTGGTGACTTTCGGCTTAGCTTGCCCCAGTTCCCCCGGGAACCAGGGAATGAAAGCTTGCTAAAGATTCAGGAGTGGAATCCAGCTCCTCTGTGCTTCTCTAAGTAACTCAGCTCTAATACCAACGTAGATGTCACTGAGCACTCGCCCGACTCTCAGGCCAATTCTTACCCACTAGGATTAAGAACAAACATGCAGTCGAGTGGGGCAGGATGGTACCGTTACTGTGTGGATCAGGCCGCTGTGACGACAAAGTCATAAACGCTCTTGGACCGCGATATCATCTTTGCAGTTCCAAGGCTTTGATTTTCCCCAGTTCCATTCCATTTGTAATCTTTGGCTCATTTGCTGAGACTTTTGCTATAGCCTGGGTCCAGTCAAGGCGTAGTGCCCAAGCCAATTTATTTCTTCTCCCAAATCCTTGCTTTGTACTTAGAAATAGCTGGCTCCTACCTGACTTCCGGAAGTCAATGCCTCAGAGAAATTCATTCTTCAGTGTGAAGTGTGCCACGCACATGGCAGGGAGGTCTCTTCCTTACCTGACAGAGGAGGTTCCCTTTCACCTGGGTCCACACATATTGTAAAATCTGATCATTTGCTTATAATTATATTCAAAGTCAAGTTGGAAAATGTGGGGGGAGGATTGTTTGGGTTTTGTTGGGTTTTTTTTGTTCTATTTCTTGTGGCCTAAAAAAACTATGGTTCCTGCCCATGTGAATTTTATCTTTCCACTTTGGGAGCCACACAGCAGAATTATATTCCTCAGTCAAACAGAAAAATAGAGGATCCATTATGTTGGTGCTTCAAAACAGGAAGCTGGGGTTAGTGAAGGGAGGGCTCGCACCACAGCATGAGGCTTGCTAGGGGCTGCAGACACCGCCCCGTGAGCTGGAGACGGGACCTGGGAAAGCACAGCCCATTGGGCCAAAAGCTTTGTTGAACCCTGGAGCCCTCGTTGGCTTGGCCAGCCACACCTTCGCCCGTTCTCAGGAGAGGCGCCTGGCCCCACATCTGGCACAGGTCCCACCTGCAGCGGAATTGCTCTTTTCTTCCCGCGCCCTGAGAATTGACATAACGGTGGAGAAAGAAGGTTCCCAAACATACTCTTCACTCACCCGCGCCCGCGGACCTCCAGAGCGCCGCCGCCTCCGGCCCCAAGTAGGTGGGCCTGACCACAAGGGGGTTCGGCTCCTTTTAGGAACACCACAGCAGGAAGGGCAGAGCCGGCCAGAGGGTCCAGATGTGAATGCTCACATAGCAAGAAGATGCAGAACGGCACTTGGCGCTCCCTTCCCCTCCTCCGTCAACCATTCCTCCCCTTGCTGGATTCGGCTACCACGTCTTTGTAGCTTTGGCTCCAACAACCACAAAAAGTCATCCAAAAGGCCACAGGGAGGTCTCCATTTGAAAAACCCATCATTTCCCCTGCTGCTGAGAAGCGAGCCAGAGTAACCTCACCCCAGCTTCACCTTTGTAATGAGGACTTGGCTTGCAGAGCCTGAAAGAGTAAACTCCTGATCGGCCTCCAGAGAGCCCTGTGCCGGCTCGTTAGGAAGCTCTGAACAATGGCAGGTCTTCAGCAAGGGCCTCAGGGGCCACCCACGCCGGACATGAATCATTTGCGTGAGTATCACGCACATCCCACCAACAAGGCCACCCGCCCACCAGCTCCAGCAAGGACTCAGGGGCTCTGGGAGAGAGAAGCAACCCCAGCTATGGAAACAAGGCCCATGTAGGGTCCTGCTCACTGCTCCCTGGAGGGCTTGTATCATTCAGGAGAACCAAGTAGGCTTCCACTTCCTTCGAAATCCTTCCTGTTGACCAGCCAAGAATTCTTAATCTACTACGTACCTGGCTTTCTAGTCTCCTACTCCAGGTTATCTACCAAAGCCCAAGGACCCTGAAGAGCAGCAGAATTATTACAAAGGGTCCTAGAGCCCATGTTTACATGTGAATTTTTCCACCCAAGTCTATTCAGAGTGAACTTTACCATGAGGGATTCGTATGAGTTTTTTGTCCTTACTTTTAAAGGGGTCCACATGCTGAAAAAAGTTGGAACCTGTGGTCTAAAGTCACCAAGAGAAATCAGAACTCCATTCTGCCCAAAGTAATACATAGCTGGGCAGTACGGGGGCGTCCATTCCACACTAAGCCTACAGCACCCAAACCCTGTGCCCACACAGAAATACATGGCTTCATTACTCTTTAGGAAAAGGCAGAAAGTTACTTTCAAATTCCAGAACTACAGATCTCAAGTTACAGACCCAACTGATTTATTCCATGTTCTTTGCCACCTAAAGAATGTTAAGATAAACTTAATTTGATCATAAGGAGACTTATATGCCCTACAAGCATAATTGCTTTCAACATTGGGAAATAACATTTTGTCAAGTTAAAAAAAAAAAGTTTCTGTATACTAATAATACAAATAGTCCAGCGCTTTCTTAGGGAGGCTGTAAAGGAATTTAATTATCTCCTATCGTGTCGAGATTAACCTCAGTTTTCAGAAACTCTCAGGATGTAGCAGTCGGGGTTTGAATTCCTTCTGAGAGAAATCAGTGCTAAATCCTGCACCACCACAGCGTGTGGAACCCTTCAGGCCCCATCGCATAGCAACCAGCCCCAGCAAGGGAAGGTCCCACTTTCGGTCAAGACAGATTGCCCAGAAAGTTTAAAAACACGGAGAGCAGTTTACACAAAAACTATATAAGAACCTGTTAAAAAAAAAAAACACAAAAACAAAAAACAGAACCCAGAGTCCATAAGATTAACTCGGAGATTTAGGCAGATTGCAGCGTTGTTGTTTTACTTCATAATTACTTTTGGCGGGTTCAGGCAAGATTAGATTCAGGTGAACATTTTAATTAATAGAGTCCGCTGCCAGGTCTCCTCTTACAATCTCCACTAGGCCTGGGTGGCTGAATGTGAAGTCCTTCTTGCCCTCTGGTGTCACGCGGTGCCAGCCTGTGTCACAGGACTGACATGTTTGGTGTGAGCCCAGGGGCGGAGCGCCACAAAAGGGGAATGAGGCGGCGAGAACTGCGGGGTGCATCATGAAAGAAGGGGTCCGCAGGATCCACTGGACACTGCGGAAGGTCACTGTGCCCAAATGCAGAGTCCTTCTGAGCTAAAAAGAACTTGCTTCCCAGATAAAATTAGCCTCAGAAGGAAAGGAATCTTGGGGGGAGTCACCCCAAGCCTCTGGCCTCACTCCGACTACACGCCCGCGATCCCAGAAGGCCCAGTCCAGTCTCCTTGAGGGGGACACCGGGACCCTGCGGGGAGGCAACGAATGTCCCCAATGGACTGTCACGTGGAGATGTGGGGTTGATTTTGAACTTCATGGGTCTAGACATGTTTCTTTTTAAAAATGTATTATTTTATCAGTAGGTTTGCAGTACATAATGTACACATTGAATGTGTGAGTAGGTACACACACATACGGAATCTGAATCCTTTTTACCTCCCCTCCTGCAGGTCACATGCTCCCTGGAAAACACTGAGCTGGGGGACTCAGAAGCCCGCTCCTCACTGCGGAAGGGAACAATCCTGTCGCTGCACCCTCTTGGCCAATTGAACCCCTCCCTGTCCTGAGGGTGAAATAAAACAGGAAAAACACAGTGGAGATCCTGAAGAGGGGGTGGGAATCCTGGAAGCTCATCCGTCAGGTACCAGGGATGACTGCAAGTGTGAGTGCGTGTGGCTATATACACACGTGTCTTTCTTTATCTATATATTCATATAATAAACATGTAGGTTATTTGTTTAGTTTTGTATATTACATAGAGATGTGTGCATCTCAAGGAGTGTGTGTGTGTGTGTGTGCGTGTGTGTGTGTCTTTTCAAGATTTGACCAATGAAAACCCATTTTCTTTTCCATTTTTTTAAAGAATTTTCCCAAAGGAAATTTATTTCATAGAGGTTTTCTTTCTAAGTGGGAGCCTGGACCACACAGTAAAAGACATACTTTCTGATAATTAGCTTTTGTGTTAGTGGCTGAAATTCTAAGGAGAATTTCTCGTTCACTTTCGACAGAATAGCTCAAAAGATGAGTTTCTTCTGAGCTGCAGCAATGTTACCGACGTCAGGTCTGGTTCCCGTACTGACGAGGTTGGTTTTCTACCTTCAGCAGAAATGCTCCGACACAGGAGAGTCCTGGGAGGTTCCTGCAACAGTTGTCCAGGTGAGCATTACAGACGGGTGAACACGAAGGTGAAAGATGCTCTCTGCAGCTTTGGCAGCCACCTGCACTGCGCCACCATATCGAGCCCAGAGCGTCAGGCTGCTCTGCTTAGATCCGTCGCGCAGCTGCGGACTCTTCTCGGCCGAGACGTCTCCTCTGGTTTCTCTGGGTGTAGAACATTTTCCATAATAGCTTCAATGGTGTCCTTCAACTCTGTTCCATGGGTCTCCTTCCCAGCGATGCCTCTTTCCTACCTACCATAGGACCACTCGTCCATTCATTTATTCCTTCCATAATATTTACGGAAGGAGAGAGAGGAGTCCTTGCGCTCATGGACCTAATATACTAGTAGAAGGCAGCAATCAATGAATAAAGCAAAAATTTATTATTGCAAGTTTACTACAATATGAGGAAAAGGTAATTTAGTTGACCCCAAGACAAGAATATCTACCCCTTATGAAAATGATAAAAGATGTAGGGCCAAGCCCAGGCCCTTGTTGTTGACAAATTTTGGTCATGCAATTCGCTGCATGTAGGAACATTCTACTTGTGACTCCTGCAGCTTCAGGGTGGACTCCGGGAGCACGGAGCAAGGACAGCCCAGTCTCTCCGTGCCGGCCGGCTCATCTTCACCGACAGCCCTCACCTCGTTGGGGCCCTGACCATGCCGTTTCTTCACGTGGCCTTAGTAGAGCCTAGTTTTCCTTCCTGCCCTTGCCATGGTGTCTGCAGGCGCCACCCACAGCAAGAGTTCATTGGGATCACTGCTTTGCCACATGACGATATGCTTTCAAATGCCGTCTACTGTGCATAGGAGCCCAGCCCGGTGGAGTGGGGTGTGAATACCACTAGCCCTGATATTCTGACATGTATGGATCCTTAAGAGACACAGCTCAGCATTCACTGACTTACTGTCTGTCCACTGGTGTGTCAGGCACAGGAGAGTACATGTGGTTTTCACTACTAGTACGCTAATGAAGTATAATAGGAAAAATACAATGCCCCAAGAAAGCCATCTGCAGCTGCTACTGTGGATCTGGCCCAGAAGCGATGAAAGCTAAGGAATGGTACCTGTAAACAGAGATTTCACGGCAGAGGGCACATGCTGGAGTTTTGTCCCTCAATATGTTTTTAGTTAAGCATTTGTCTTAGTTTGTTTTTCTGTAGCTGTAACAGGATACCTGAGACTGGGTAATTTATAAAGAAGAGAGTTTCCTTTAGCCCACAGTTCTGGATATTCAAAGTGCAAGAACTTGGTGCTGACTTCTGCCCAACCTCAGTGAGGGCTTCACAGAAAGCAGGATAAAAGGCATGTGTTCACTGGGTGTGCCTGTAACCCTAGCTACTCAAGAGGCTGAGGCGGGAGGATCACAAGATAAGCAATTTAGTGAAGCCATATTTCAAAAAAAAAAAAAACAAAAAGCGCAGTAATGTAGCTCAATGGTAGAGTGTTTGCCTCACCTCTGCAAGGCCCTGCGTTCAATCCCCAGTACCACTAAGAAAAGTAGAAAGGAAAGGAAAGGAAAGGAAAGGAAAGGAAAGGAAAGGAAAAGAGAAGAGAAGAGAAGAGAAGAGAAGAGAAGAGAAGAGAAGAGAAGAGAAGAGAAAAGAAAAGAAAAGAAAAGAAACACAGAGTGTGTCACATGATTCTTATAATAACCTGCTCTCATGGTGACTAAGCCAATCCGGTGGGAGTGAGAATTTACTCACTCCCAGGAGATGACGTTAATCTATTCATGAGGGGTCCACTTCCAGGTCCCAGACACCCCTACTAAGCACCACCTCCCAGTACTGCTATGTTGAAGAAGTGAGCCTTAGTGAGTTTTGGTGGTGACAATCTTATTTAAGCCATAGAAACATCTAATACGTAGCACAAAATAGTTAACATTTTTGCAAATGGGTAGCTCTGACCTGACCAAGTGTGTCACTCTTGAATGTTCAGGTGCTGTCATTTCTATTTCTTGAGAGTTAAGCATGTTTTCTAAGACAGCTTGAGCTTCGAAAGTGGAGGCAACACATTCAAAACTGAGGTGGAGGCTGTGACTGTGCGGTGGGTGGCTGAGGGAGAGGATAGGTTGACGTCTGACATTTTTTCTGTCCCTTTCTGAAGAACGGCTGACTGGAGGAGGGGAAGGGCACATGACAAACTCTGATTCCTCTTCACAGGTATGAAGCAAATGAGGATTGAGAGGCAAAGGAGATACGTCTGAGCCAACCATGGAAGCCCACTGCAAGATCGTTCAAAGTGTGGCTCAAGTGATGTAAGTCTTTTGTCGCATATGGAACCTCAAGTCTACAACACGTTTCATTTCCGAGTTATGGAAAGAATTGTGTCCATCTTGGATTCTGACAGTAAAGTCTCAGCCCCCACTTCCAATAGTGGCCTTATTGGGAAATAGTGTTGCTGCGTAAGTATTAATTAAGAGGAAGTCATTCTTGTATATGATGAGCCACTACTCTACCTTATTAACGGAGGGAACTTGAAGATACACACACATGAAGAATGTCGCCAGAGATGCTTCTTCTAACCAACAAGCACCAAGTATTACCAGCAAAGCACAAGAAGATGGACAAGAAGCGTGGAACAGATTCTCTCTCACAACCTCCCTCAGAGAGAAATAACCCAACAGACGGCTTGACTTCTACTCTCCAGAACCCTGAGACACAGCTTTCTGTCCTTTAGCCCTCTTAGCTGGTGATACTTTTTTATGAGAGCCCTAGCTAACTAATGCCCAAGTGCTGAGGCTTCAATTGCCCACGACAAACCGAGGATTTATTCCCTTTCTAGTTCTGCACATTGGCATGTTGACAACGTTTATGATCCAGGGCATGTGTATCTGAATTTGAAACTTCAGAAATAGTTATTGCAGCTTTGAAAACAACCAGACATCTGCCAATTATTTCCCCCCAAAGTGTCCAAGGTTAATGGGACCCGAGAGATCACCTGAGGTCTAGTTGCTTCTTTTCACAGATGAAGATCACATTGAAGATCAGACATGTAAAGTGGCTTACCGAAGGTCAGCCGCCTCGTTTGCAGAGAGCACTGAGAGTTTTGGCTTCCAACGCCCAAGTTAGAGACTTTTGCACTTTTGCACTAGATTGCAAAGGTTATAGATTGTGGGAAGGTTATTCAGACAGACAAAATAAATGCATCCTCTTCCTTGAGGATGTGGCTATACACAAAGTACCAGGAATCCCACCAATGCCTGGAGAAGCTATTACTCACAATGTAAAGATTAAAAAACAAAAGCAATAACATGCTTTAATATCCCCAGTCCAACACAATACAAAGAAGAACGGAAGCCCAAATCTAATTATGTCTGAATCTTTGCTTCATTCAACAGGCTACTTGGCATTCCTACTTGAATGCTTTTTGGGATTCCAGTGTGAGACTAAACGCAGTGGGTACATTTAATTTCAGACTTAGCAAATCAGTGTGTCAAACCACACAACTCCACTTCCAGATAACTTCCCCTGGGGGGAGAAAATAGAATGTCGCACTAATACAACATGGGTACATAAGTGGAAATCACACACATCGCAACCCAAGTCTTACACCACAGTCTTCAGTGTCTCTTTCTGTCTCTGCCTCTCTCTGAAGCCTTCCCAGCTCTTCCATTCTACAAAGAAAATACAGGAAAGAGCTTTGTGTACCCAAATCTACGTGATGGATCAATCCATCAAGTTCAGCTAATTCACGGCTTTGAGTGAGTGAGCTTGAATAACAGAGATAACTGCTGGAGAAAAAGTGTTTTTGAAACCGAAGGGAGGAAAAGCAAGAATGGTGGCAAATTTCACCCTTCCAGCCTGTTGCAGTCACCCCAAAATTTACATTTTGAAATTCGGTCTGCAACGTAGTAGTATTAAGAGGTAAAGCTTTGGCGAGCTGATGAGGTCCCAAGAGCTTTGCCCTCAGAAACAGGATTAGTACCCTTGGAAAGGGGATGTGTGGGAGGTTTTTAACCTCGTGTCCCGTGTAAGGACACATACGAGGTGCCATTTGTGAAAGCAGATCTGCTAGACCTCGATCCTAGACTTCCCAGTCTCTCTATTACGTATAAAATCCTTTTAAATGCATTTCATTAGAGCAGCCTGAAGGAACTAAGACACAGTCGCTACGTCCCTGACTTGACTCTTAGTTAGAAAGTTGAATTCCAGCTTTTTAGCTCCCCGATAACTAATGCACATGGCTCATTGTGTGGCTGACAAATGGTCAATACTAACAATTTTAGAAGCCAAGGAGATGCTCAGAAAAAAATAATGCTGTCTTGGAACAAAAGGAAGGAAGGCTGGTTTTGAAAACATGATAGATTGGAAAAGAATTGACAGTGTAGCTTTTAGATGCTATATATATATATATATATATATATATATATAGAGAGAGAGAGAGAGAGAGAGAGAGAGAGAGAGAGAGAGCGCGAGCTTGGAGATATATATATATATATATCTCCAAGCTATACAGCATCTGCATAATGTTTTTTGGAACTCATAATAAATTATATTCAAAATGATAGTTTATTCAACTATGAACCAGAAACCTATGAATAATACCTTGTATCAGTATGGCGTTAATAATTTTACATTATCGTTTTGCCTGTCTTTTTCTTTTCTTCTGAAATGAAACGGTGGCAAACTGGCATAAATGATCATGTATTTGACATGCACTGGGCAAAGCATGTATGAACTGTACGGATCAACTCACACTTCTGCCGCATGTGACGGAGAGAGGGAGGGAACCCTCACGGTTTCCGTGGTCACCCCTGGTCAGAACCAAATCAGCCCTCCCGTGGAGCTGAGTAAGAAGCACAGTGCTCATTCAACAAACAGACCATGAGAATCATTGTGTGTGTGCAAGTGCACTAGAAAATACATTTTTAAATTAATTTTTGAGAAAAAGTTTCTCCTCTCATCAGATCTGAATGTTCATTTTGTCTAAATTATTTAAAATTACACCTCTCAAGCGAAAGTCTTTCTCTTTTGCCTTCATTTTCCAGGCAAATTCCACCTCCCTGGAAAATGAAGGCAAAGGAGAAAGACTCCACCTGCTGACTGTGGCCCAGTAGCCCCTTACGACAAGAATCTCAGAACCGGGCTTTCCCACCCGGAAGTCCATGAAGAACTTTACAGAAACCCATTTTCAGATTCTCAACTTCTACACGATACTCTAAAACTGCCTAAAACAAAGCCTGCATTTTCGTGCCTCTTCCTGTCTCCCCTTCCCAGTCATTGTGCTCTCATTTTACTGAAGCAGAGCTCACCTTTTCACATCCCCAATTACACTGAGAATGACTTGCCGCAGGGTGTAAAAGTGTTCACCAAAGAACGACTGGAAATGTGAGGGTGGGTGGAGCTTCTGGCTAATCAAGGTCTACCTCCTCCATTTCGTTAAGAAATGGGATGCACCTTGAGAACATTCGCTTAAGGGACATAAACCAGACACACAAAAGTACATAGCGAATTGTTTCTCTGAGAAACCTTAAGTGTAGATAAGGACAAAAAGGCATCGATCCAAAGTGACAAATGTCACTTGTGCCACACCGAAGTAGTCACAGGGTCCTGCCTCTCTGAATAGGCTGACAGGCACAGTCTTTCATGTGCCCCAAAAAGGAAGAGGAAATGTGTTTGGGTGAGCACGTCCCATTGTCTCTGCCAAACATACGATTATTAATAAATGGCCCAGGTTTGATTCTAATGAGCACCCCTCTAGCAGGTTAACTCAGAGTCTGCTAGGGAAAGGAGAGGTACAGGTGGAACCCACTTGCTTCTCTGGGATCTCTCCCCAGTGCTCGGCGTCCACAAGCCTTGAGAACAGTGGACAATGTGGGCAGGTAAAACTCTCCAAAACCACCGTCCCCCCAGTTTGTAATGAGTGAGCCCCTGGCGGTGGCTCCCTTGCCACCAGCCCGATGGCTAGAATGTTTATGGGAGGGAGCGATGAAACACTAATGAAATGCCACACCGAAACGCCTGCCTTCTTAGGGAGGGAGAACGAACGCTAAGTAAGTGCCCAGAGGGCCGGCGTGCTGGGACACGAGGTTATAAGGGGATCATCAGCGACACAGCAGAGCAGACATGAGGCCGAGACCCTCACTCTTCTCCTTCCACGCTGCCTCCTCTTCTTCTTTCTTTTAATACTTGCACACAGAGTTCAGATTTCAATGTTAATATCAAAAATGCACAGTGGAATTTTGCATGGATTTGTGGGACCTCAGAATGCAACAGACGCCACTTGAGGATTAGAAAAAACATTCAAACTAAGTAACTGAGCAATAGAATGTATAAACATTAATCTAACTGGTGATTTTGCTACTGCAGCAGAAGTGCCGTGATTGGAAGGTTGTTGTTCCCCACCGACGTGACCTTAACGGGGTCCGTCTGGCTCAGCGACCCTGGGACAAGTTCCGAGGTAACAAGATTGCTGGAAGACAATGCAAAGTCCACCCAACCCAGACAGGACTTCTGGTGTTTGTCCTCAATGCTATTAGTGAGATCAAAGAGACAACTGCTTACCATCATATTCAAAATATTCCCGTAATTTCACATCCAGTTTCTGTGCAGAGCGCTGTGAGGTGCACGTGTGGCAGAATCTCATTTCTATATTAACACGCTTTAATTATATGTATTAATGAGGTTCAGTGTGATATTTCCACGCATGAGTGGCGCACACCCTTTTCGCACTCTCCTGCCCACCTCCACCCACGTCCTCCCCAATCCCCAGTAGACATGATTCCATTTCCAGGTCAACTTTTTTATCCTCTACCTATGAGAACACGCAGCATCTGTCCTTTGTGTCTGGCTTGCGTCACTCAACATAATGTTCTCCAGCTTCAGCCCTTCTGCTCTTCACTGATCCTTCATCTTGACTGCTGAGAACAGTGTCGCAGCACACACGGGCATGTAGATTCTCTGGCGGGCAGATTTCGTTTCCTTTGCACACAGACCCCAAAGTAGGGAGCTGCATTATGTAGAGGCATTTTCAGTTTAAGAACCCCACTCTTAAACCAGGATGTGAGACAGGGAATCCCTGCTATTTGAAACAATTTCCCCCAGGCCCTGGGATTCTTCATGTGCCCTCCAACTTGACTGACATTAACCTGTTCCACAGTGTCCTCGGCAGGGGAGCCTCACTCTGCCGCGGGGGAATTTTTGACACTTTGACCCACAGAGACTTCCTTTCTCCCGTGGGAAAGGCGGATGTTCTTCAGTCACTTGAGGTTCTCCCACACACTCTGCAGTCACAGTCTGCAGAGAGAGGTGTGTCTGCACCTCATCTGTCCAACCTGCCCGAAACCCCAAATAAGCCTGCAGAGTCCATGGCTCTTTCCCTCTTCCCCTCCCCCCACTGTGACTCTGATGTCATCTCCCAGGATTCTTCAGTCCGGAATGAGATGAAACCAGAGCAGTCATTTAGAGGACTCACAGCTACTCCAAACTATTCATAGTAATGGGATGTGATAGAGAATTTTCCAATGAGGTATTTCCAGAAATACCTCCGTAATGAGTGATTAATTGATGTTTCCATATTAAATATGGTGAGTTCTTTATTGAGATTGGACCCAAGATCTTTTAAAAAATTTTGATAATTCCAAAACTATTCATACCTTGAAGGGCATGTTTTTCGGCTTCTCAAGAGATAAAGACGTAAGTTCATACTGCAGAAAGAGGGTTGCTTTCTCCTAGTGCTCTGAGATTGTCTTATTTTTATAAACCTTTAAGAATTTCTTGATATTTGGATGAAAAAAGAAATTGTGTTGGTTTTGCATGAGATTAGAGTGCTGTTTATTCTCATAGAGGTTCGATTAATTGCTCTTAGGAAACATGGCAAAGGAGCCACAGGCAGGACAAGCCTCACCTCTCCCCTGCCTCGCAAGGACTGACTGCTCATCGCCTCCCGCCTGTGTGATTGAAGGCTTCCCGTCCTGGGAGGAAACTGTTCTGTGCGTTGGAGAAATTGTCTTTTGAAGGCCTCGACACTCCCATTGCCAGTCACCCGGGGGACCCACAACCCTGGCACAGGACTGCAGACTCACACTACAGGTGAGAAGGCCAAATCGTCCCTCCCTGAGTCTAGCCTGCTGAGTGCAGAGGTGGTGTGGCAGGTGAGTTCCGGGCCTACCCGCTGAGCCAGCTCCGCAAGGGAGATGGGCATAGGGAGGGAGCGGAGCACACGGAAGACACTTAGCAGCCTGCGCATCCGAAGCTGGTCACACTTGGCCCCGCCCTCACTCCTGGGCCACTCTCTATTCAATCTGGTGTACCCTTCTTTTCCATTTAATATCTCCTTTAAATCTTTCTCTATACACATGTTTCTCCCCTAAAAAAGAAATAAAAGGGGAAATAGAAATATAAAAATCTATAAACATAAGCATAAGAAACTCTCCTTCCAAATCACAACCTTGTTCTTGTTTCCCATTCTCTTCCTCTCCTACTCTAGCTTCCTTTGCCATTTCTCTTTCTATGTACATTCCTTCTCCACCTGGCAAGAAAGAAAAAAATCAAATTCAACCCTGTCAATTTTTAATATTTATTAGGAGATTTCACAAAAAGAAATACTAGAGATGCAGGTGACACTCCCAGTCCTGGTCGCATTCCCGATGTTTGTATCGACCACGATTCATGTCTATTAGTTAAAGTTACCTGGAATTTGTCAGTGTCAGGTGATGCCCCAGGTGAGTGAAACACTCTGGCTTCTGCAGTCTTAATTACATGTCCCTCAACAGTATGAAAAGGTATGTTATCAACTCAAGGAAGTGAATGCAATTAAATACGACAAACCAAAGAACTGTGAGTCAGTACATTCCAAAGAACTAAGACCTTCGAGAAATCACCTGGCCAAACCTCTTCCACTGAGCAATGAGGAAAAGGAGGGACAGGCTGTGCCTTGCTGCCCGTGCTGCCCTTGACCTTCAGAAAGGGGTTTAACAGTTTTGTGCTTCAGTGACCCTTTAAACTGAGGCTTTATTAGCACCTGCCTCCCAGGGCTGCTGTGTAAGGAATGTGATAATCCTTGCAAAGTACTTAACTGGTGCCTAGAATAAAGCAAGTGCTCAATTACTGTTAACCATAATAAAAATGGCATTGTTGTCCTCCTACCCACATCGCTGGGCATGTTGGGGGCAAGTCAGGGCCAGACACAAAGTGTCCTTGTCCCTATCATGTTTTGGATACAGCATACATTTTGCTTTCACAAGTGACAGGACAAATGAGAGGTGCCCGCAGCAGCTCTGTGAGACACTTGAGCTCACAGTAGGAACCAGATAGAGATGAACTCCCAAAAGGACAGGGCCTCCTTTCAGCCCTGTGAACTCGAGCAAAGTATTTACCCTCTACAAGCTTCAGTTTCCCCATATTTTAATAAAAGAAACAACAGCATGACTTACTGGGTGGTGGTGAGGCCTAACTGAGATTGCGTCAATTGCTTTTGGAGAAAAACACTTCGTCCCTGGTAGCTGTTATTTCACATGCATCCTGGAAGAAGAGAAGACGGGAGTGGGAAGTTTGAGGGACAAGCTAGACTGCTTTTTTAAAAGGTGTGAAGCTTCCAAAAATAAGTGAGAACATTCAACATTTGTCTTTCTGTACCTGGGTTATAGGGGTGAGCAGAATATATGGTTAATGTTTAAATTAAAAAAATATATTACAACAAAAGATGCATTGCCATTAATCTTCCTTGCTTCAAACACACGTATCCCATCATTCCTACCACTTTCTTTTTGTTTGTTTTGTGGTTTTTTGTTTTGTTTGTGCTGGCAATCGAATTCTGGACCTTGTGCTTGTGAGGCAAGCAGTCTAACCACTGAACTAAATCCACAGCTCTCCTGCCACTTTCTGAAGCACTTCTGGAAGTCCTATTTCCAGAGTGTCTTTAAGAGGTGTGATCAAAAATGACGTGAATACTGCTCCCATGCAATGAAAAGGCAGGTCCATGAAAACAATATGGTGTGCCCTCATCTACCCTGTTCCCCAGATCTGGCACTGAGCAACTTCTGGCTGGCTGTTCTCTAAAATCAAAATGACCATGGAAAGTGAATGTTTTGAATTAATTGAGGACATAGAGACAGCCGTGACAGGGCAACTAGAGACACTCACAAAAGAAGACTTCCAGATCTGCTTCAGAAAGTGGCAAGAATGTTGGGATAACTGTGTTCAAAGCAAGAAGGAGGATTTTGAGGGGGATCAGTGGCAATGTATCCTTTACCCTAATAATGATTTTTTACTTAAACATTCATCATACTTCTTCAATCACACCTTATATTTCACTCAACACAATGTTCTCTGTTCCGTCCATGTTGCCACAGATGACAGGATTTTATCCTTTTATGACTGAATTATATTCCATTGTACATATATACCATTTTCTTTATCCATTCATCCACCAATGGACATCTTCATTGATTTCATATCTTTGCTACTGTGAGTAGCACTACAGTAAACATGGCATGCAGACATATCTTTAGTACACTGATTTCATTTCCGTTGAATATATACCCGGTAGCAAGACTTGGGGATTATACAGTGGATGTATTTTTTAAATTTATGGGAAAACTCCATAATGCTCTGCATAATAGCTACCCTAATGTACATTCCCACCAACAGTGTATAAGAGGTCTCTTTTCTCCACACTACATCTGCAATGCTTTGCTGTTACTTGTTTAGTCTCATAGTACCTATTGTGACTGGGGTGAGGTGGTATCTCATGGGGGTTTTGATTTGCATTCTCCTGATAATTGAAGATGATATTGTACATTTTGAAAGTTGATTCCATAGAAGTAAAGGGGAGAATAGAGGCCACTGGAGGGTAGGCATGGGACAGAGGAGAAAGTGACAGGGCAGACACTGCAGACCAAAACGCAGTAAGAGTGGAAAAGTAGTTCTGGTGTTATATGGCACAGTAGAGCAACCACAGTCTCTAACAATTAATTACACATTTCAAAATAACTAGAGGGTTCTCAGTGCATACACATGGTAATAGTTGAAGAGATGGAAATACTAATTGCCCTGATTTGGTCATTATACATTGCATACAGGCATTAAATTGCAATACTTTACTCCATACCTTTAAAAAGTACATGAATATTTTTAAAGTACATTAATTTTTTTAAAGGTATCCTGCAAATATTGGACAGAAAGCCTGCCCTGGAAGAGGCCATTTTGAAGGCAAAAGGCCCCAGCAGACTGAGACAAACAAGGAGACACGAAAGATAATTTCCTCTCTATCTCTCCACAGTCTCACCAAGTCTGACTTCTCTTCTCAGAGTCACACTTTGAGTCTATCATTTTGCTTTCAGAAATTATGTCTTAAAATGTGGCAAGTAGACAAGTAGCTACCATCCCTGAAACCGACGGGACCGTTATGGAGAGAGAGCTACCAGGACACCGCTGCGAGGGGACATTTCCCAGAGAAACCAGAGCAGAGCCAGGATTTATGCCTCTTCTGAAAGAGCAAAACATTCGCTCTCCACGTCATCCAAACGCTTGGGACTCTGCTGCCAAACCGAACACGCGGGCCTGGCAGGCGGGTCAGGCTCCAGGCTGATCTGCGGGCCGGGAGCCCGGAGTTCGGGAGTCCTGTCTGCATAAATCACAACAGCCCCACGTTCTGGGCGGAAATGAGCTAAGAGACATGCCAAGTGCGATAAAAAAGAAATAGATTGACCTTCCAAGAAAACAAGCACTTCTACCCTCTGCACGCCCCCCTGCGTCCCCAGAGGTGTATTTATGCCAAAAAGAGCATTGCATTCACATTATATTCTTGGGTCAAAATTAATAGGCCAAGGAGGGTCCACGTCTTCCATCCCATCAGAGGGCGCTGCTGCCCGGGACCCCCAAGATGTCACAGGCCGTCATTTCTAACTGTGGATGCTTTCATGTAGTGCACAAATTGAAAACACATCAAGAACTAAACACGTGAAAGGACATGAAAGCATCAGGCTTCGACGGCACAATGCGATGTTGTCCCTGCTTGGCACAGGATGGCAGGCAAGGAGGGGACCACAGGGCTTTACCGAGTTCCGGCCTTTTAATGCCGGCTGCCTCCCTCCCGGAGAGGTGAGTGGTTATGTGGCTTTACCCAAAGCTCCTACGAGCTCGAAGGGCAAATGAGCTTATGTTGTTGAGATTAGAGGCAAAGGAGAAAGGCACCCAGGCTGGAAAATTGCAGACAGTCCCTTGATGGGCGTGGACTCCGGGTTTCCAGTGCCCCGCCTGTGGCACGAGGGCACTAAGGCTGCCGCAGGGAGAGAGCAGTGAGCCACATTCATCCTTCAAACCACATCACACTCTTCTGTTGTATAGACAAGTTATTTGAAGAGACGGTCAAAATTCAGTGAGATAGCTCAGGATCTGCAATTCATACCTATTTAAACTACAAGTGCAGAAGAGGGGAATTTGGAAAATTCCTTTGAACTGATGTTAGGAGAAAAGAGGGAAGAGTGAGAATCAAGAGAACAGTTCTGATTTACATTGACCAGAAATTCCTTGCTGATGAAAGACATTGAATTACATGGTGGTGGAGGCATAATTTAATCTTCTCCATTAGTACCTCGTTTACCGACACTTCTTCCTTTTGTAAGTCATTCTTTCAAATTATGTTATAAAAGCAGGCATGCTCCTTTGACAAGATATAAATGATATGGTAAAGAGAATAAAACTGAAGTTCTCCAATCATACTCCACTCTTACCCCTCCCACCTTTAGCCACAGTTTGGTTACTACTTAATGGTACATCAGTATAAAGAGAAATTCTGGTGTGTTTCTGTGTGTGCCTGGGGTGGCAGGGTTTTAAAATGACTAATATTGGTATTGTACTACATACACATTACACTGCAGCTTAGCTCTCTCTCTTAATAGCACATGATAGACATCTGTGGTGGTGAAGGTGGAATGTCAGCTTGCCTGATGGTGTCGGATGGGTCATGGAGGTATAGCCTTGGGGTCTCTGTCTGGTCCCCCCCCCACTTCCTCCCTGGTATTGTTCTTCTCTTCTTCCCAGCCACCATGGACTAAAACATCTTTGCTCTGCCATATTCTTCTACCAAGATGTTTCTGCCTTGAAGCCAGCTGACCATGGACTAAACCCCTTAGAAACTGTGAATACAATAAACCTGCCCTCCTTTAAATTGTGTCAGGGATCGTGTCCCAGTGATGGGAAAGCTAGTACAACATCTTTCCATTTCACCCTTCATCTTTATTTCTACAGAATCCTTACCAAGCCCTACTGCTTCCATGAAAGTTTTTTCGCCAACCCCAATACTTCTTCCCTTGAAAGGAAAGACCTAAGAGTATTGAGGGCCTTACACACATCTTGGCACTAGGTAAGCACTTTATATTTTACTGTCTTGAATCTTCGTAACAGCCTGCCATACTAGCATTATGGTCCCCTTTTTGAGAAGGAAATTGAGGCTAAAAAAATGAATCACTCAGCCCATGATCACACAGTAAATCCCAAACTCGACCCAAGCATTGCTTGTTCCCAAGTCCATGTTCTTTCCATCACCCACAAGGGGTTTCCATTCTCTCATGCTGCCCACTTACTCCGCAAATAGCTTTTTTTAGTATATGTCACTGTGCTTTGTTTTGGGTGCAGATATTCAGAAGTGAGCAAAAGCAATTTTTGTGACCTTGTGCTGCTTACTTCTTGTCTGATTGCGTCCAGACTTATTGATGGAATAAATGTGCCGTTAGCCCAGAGATGATGAAGGCTGCTACTGAAGGAAACCAAGACTCAGTCAAGGAGCAGGATGTCTTGCTTCACAGTGAGTACACAAGGGGAAAATCATACTATTTTTCAAAAAGCCAAGACACCATTTTTATCATCAGAAACACCAGAAAAACAATGAACTCTGTTATAAATCAAATGTAATATTAATCAAATTTTTCTTAATCATCAGTTTACTGGGGTTGCTGTAACAAAATACCAACAACTGAGTAGATTAAACAACATTTTTATAGCTGGAGGCTGGCAGGCCCAGTCTCACGGTGACAACCGGTTTGGGGGTCTCATAAGAGTCCTGCTATGGTTGGAGCTGGCTGCCTTCTCACTGTCTCCTCTCCCTCCTCCTATAAAGCCACTAATCCAGTCACAAGGGCCCCACCCTTGTGACCACACCTAACCAGAACTGTCCCCCATGGGCCTCAACTCCAAGTACTTACATTGAGGTTTATGGATTCAACATAGGAATTGTAAGAGGAACACAACCTAGTCCACAACAATATGCTTCTCTTTTCTAATTCTTCTGATAAAGAATATTTACTATTGAAAAACCAAAGCCCACCTGAGCATTAAGTTCACATCCTTCCAAGTATTTCTTCACATTCATACATGGGCTTTTTAAAGATAATGCCCCAAACCAAATCTTAACCTAGTAAAAGGTGAAAATATTTTAGTATATTCGCTAGTGTTCTGCCCTCCTTAAATGCTGTGCTGGGACACATGTTCCAGGCATACTGGGGCTCGGAGTACAGCTCAGCAGTCAAGCACTTGCCTGACATGATGGTGGCATCACGTAGACAAAAATAAAACAAAGGCCCACCTCTCTGGACAGAAGGGTGAGCTGTGTCCATTCAGATATAATGTTACCATCTGGAGGCCGCAGAATCCTACATCTGTCAGAACACGATGGGGATATAAAAAGGTAAACAGATTTCATTTTAAAATGTAAATTAAGTAGAATATGGCAAGTTTAAATTTTATATAAATTTGGCTCCATGGAAATTACACAGGAATGGGAGAACTGGGAACGAGTAGTAGAAAAAATACAAAATATAAAACAGTAAAATTAAACAATATTTAAATAGTATAAGCCTATTTAAATTGGGGATGGGGAGTTAGCTAGGGCTAACTTTTGTAGATTAGTCAATGTACTCATGAAAACACGGACTTGGCTTTTTCAGATTTTCCTTCCACATAGAGTTTTGAATAAAGGTAGACACCTTCTCTGAAACGGCCTTGCTCATACCTACGCAGAAAAGCACGGAGAAGAGTAAGAACTACCGAGTCACCAAGGAAGCATTGAGCCTGGCTGGTAGCTATGAGGACAGACAGTCTGCACAAAAGCCAAGTCCGTGAGATCCACAGCGTGAGTGTCGATTCAGGGTGGGTTGGCACATGCCAACAAATCCAACAGAAGGACCAAAGCCTCAGGCCTATGATGCGGGTTTCAGAGGCTGAGGCAGAGGCCAAGTTGGATTGCAGGATCGGCCCCATAGTTAGCATTTTTAAAAACGGTCCACTGTCGCAGGTGCAAGGATGCCCCCCAAGCCATAAAAAGTGTTTCTCCCAGCCCATTACCAACTCAACTCATCTATTTCACTGAAAACATTTTATTTCTTAAAATTCTTAACAAAATAAAGCTAGGTATAGTGGCACATCCCTTTAACCCCAGCTACTCAAGGGGCTCAGGCAGGGGGATCACAAGTTCAAAGCCAGCCTGGGCAACTTAGCAGAAACTTGTCTCAAAAAAAATGTTTTTAAGGTAGAATAAGCTACTTTCAGTGACAGATGCATTGAATCCTCACTGACCTATTATCTAACATAGATCTTTCACTCAATAAATGGTAACTGAAACTGTACTATAGGAAAGGTTGCACCACACACAGAAGAGGGAGAAGGAGATGTGGACCAAACATGTAAGGCTCTAAAACTCTTGGCAATCCAAAGAGCAAACACATGTCAGGCTTCACTTGTCCTCCCAGCATCCTTCATTTCGGCAGAGGTAAAGAGCTTGACTCTGAGCGGACTGCCTGGCTGTACTCAGGATCCACCACCCCTATCTGGTGACGCTGGCAGAGTGAGACAGGGATGGCATGAATGTCTTCCCCCAGTAGTTGTAAGAATTAAATGACACAACACATGGACTAGACTAGAACAGTGCCTGGATGTGGCACATGCTCTGCATCTGTTATTCTTTCTACTGCTGATAGAACTAATTCTTTTCCTACTATAATGTTTTCACATAGTTTCAGAGTCCTATAAGTTCATGGCTCATCTTCTCTAGCAGATGAGCTAAAATAGCAATACCTAAATAAAACAAATAGAATAAAAGTGCAAAGGTGGTGAAGGCTACCCTGGTGACATAGCTCTGTGAACTTGGGCATTAGATATTTTGGGTTTTTCTTTTTGTTAAACTGTAATGTGGGGAGAATGTATCCTACCTTCACACAGAGGTTGAATGCAACAATTTATGTAGAATGCTTGGCAGATACTACCATATTGTAGTGCAAATCTTTAACTGGATTGTCATTTTTAGTGAGAGATGAAGCCCCTGTGGCTGACTCCGGATATCCACTAGGTGGCGGTAGAAAACAATACCAAGCAAGTGAGTATTCATCTGCAACGATGTGCCATTATCATCAAAA
>PVJO010024427.1:0-24422 GCA_004026905.1 Hystrix cristata | reverse complement strand
GTGGGCACAGCCAGGCCAGGTACTCTGATCTGCTAGAAAGTCGAAGGTATACAGGTTTAGAATTAACATGTAAATATTGGCAACTAATTCAAACTGAGTTATTTTAAAACTTTAGGTTGAGATTGATCCCAGCCCTGCTTTGCCTAAGTCATTCCTTCTGACCCATGAGGCCTTAGCTCAAATACAACCCACTCGGAGGGACCCTCCCATGTTTGGCGAAGCAGCCCCCCAGAAGCACAATCAGCAATACGCACCACTTGATTACTTCATGGCTGCCTCTGCCTGCTGGTGTCTCGGCCATCTGCAGCTCACATCTTCCTGTAGCCCCGTGAGGACACATCCACTGTGCACCCTGATAAATCCAGGACCGTGCAGTGCCTGACGTGGGGCAGATGCTCAAGCAGTGTCTCTGGGATTCTCTCCACAGAGAATGGAGCCAGCCGAGATCCGTCCACGTTCTCTGAGCCTCCCCTAACCGTGCCATGTGCAGAGAAGGGAACTCAGGTGGTTCTGATCGCTGACTGCTCCCTCCTGGGTCATTTGTACACAGACCCGCAGGACGGACTTGTCAACATCACCTTCTCAGACGAGTCCACAGGCGAGATCCTCAGGTGCCTGCTCATCCAGCTAACCAATCTTGCATCTTTAAGCCTTGTGGCGAGCACAGAGTGCCAGACCTCTGTCCTAAGAACTCGGGCGCACTCAGTCCTGCCTCAGGAATTCAGACTGCCCAAAATTCGGAGCGGCACACAGTCAAAAGTGTGGGATGCCAGACTGTTTTTATTATTCGTGATCTGAAAACTTATGTTTGTTCTGTACCAAACCAAATGTTTTCCAAATGATTTTTGTAAATCGCCCCCTGCCCAGGAAAGGGCTTGGTATTAAAGAGCGTTCCCTTCATCAAGGTTATGGGCTTTGTCTACTGTTCTCCAGCATTATGCTGACTTGCGCAACACGGTAGTAAACAGCCTGACAACTTCTGCGTATTGTGCATCCAAATATACTCAATGGACTACAGAAGAGACAGAAATTGGAAGCCCCTCAGCGACGTTGTAGAGCTTGCGCTTTCTTGCTCATCGAGAGGAGAAGCCACCAGAAGGGGCAGCAAGCCAGCTGCTCTGGTCCCTGTGTTCTGAGCATCCCAAGACATCTGCTTCCCCCACCCGACCGACCTCTGCAGGTCCAACTCTGTGAAGGACCCGCAGCACCCGTGCGGCCTCGTCACAGGTGCAGGCACACAGAACAGCAGCCAGAGCTGGCTTGTTCGCCCTCCTGCAAGGTCAGTTTCCTCACGTTTCTCCCAGCTCCAGTAGTTCAAATAAGAGGCGAGGGCTTTTCTTCAATTATTGTAGTGTTCTTTTCCTAAAATAATGAAAGCACACACTTATTTCAAAACTCTTTTGAAATAAGGAAACATGTAAAGAAGAAATGTCTAAACCATCACTGATTCCAACAGTCAGAGATGAGCAGCATTACATGTGATGTGTGGCATTCCCGTGTGCACACAGATACACCTAACGGACAATACACATGTGCACGCTCACACACTATTTGCTTTATTAAGATAGAATGATGCTTGGTTTTCACTGAACAATATTTCATGTCCATATTACCAGTGAATTTTCATTTTTGTATTGGCATACATGGATGTGCTATAATGAACCGAACGAATTTCCTACTTTTTATCGTGTCAAACTTTGTTATATCATCAGGGATAATATAATTTAGCCTAAATAGAAGTTTATCTCTTAGAGGAACTAGAGATATCCAGTCTAGGGTAGTGTTAGGGACTTTGAGTTCCTTTAGAACTATGAACCTCAGCCAACCTATGAACCTCAGCCTCGTGGTCCAAACTGGCAGGAAGAGCTCCAACTATCATCCACATATTACAGGTCAGGGGAAAGGACAAATGAGAAATGAAACAAAAGATAGAAATTGTTATAGAAGGAGATTTTCAAAAATGCCGCCCAACACTTTTATTACCTCCATTGGCCACAACTTGGTCACATGGCTGTGTCTCAGTACAGGAGAGACTGAAAATGTCGCCTGAGTCCAGGGGCAGGTGGGAGGCTGAAGCCAGGCCTATGACCACCAAGGGGCATTAGACTGTCTACTTCTTTCTTGTTATTAAAAAAAAATCTTTAGTGATTCATCTTTGCATATTTTTCAATTTCCTTGGGATAAATTTCTATAAATGGAATTTTGGACCAAAAGTTACACAATTTTATTTGACAGTTACTAAAAATTTCCAAACTACCCTCCAGAAAGGTTGTATCAGTGAACTTGCCCAAAAGGTAAAGTTCAATCTAATGAAGTTTCCTCTGAGCCCTGATGATTCATAAGTTCACATTTAGCCCTCACCCCCTCCCAGAGCAGGACCCCCCTCTAAGTGGGGAACCAGGAGTGAATCCTAATTCCCGCTCCCTGTACCCTCCCAGCCACGCCTCTGCCCACACTCGGCCCCACCAGGCTCCCAAGGCCCTCGCCAGGCTGGTGCTTTGGTTGCTTCTGCCTAGAAACCTCCTCTCCCTGCTGATTCGCAGAACTGTGCCTCATTTCCTCCTGCGCCTGCATAGTGTCACCAGGTTGAGGTGGTGCCCCAACACTCGGCAGCCCTTTTCCTCCTTATTTTGCACTCTTGCACTGATGGAGACCAAGCGTCACAGTGAACCTTCATTCGGTCATCAGTTCCTGTGGCTCGCACAGGCATGGACGTCACATGAGCCTCAACCCTGTCTGTCTGCTCAGCAGACACAGTGCACCAGGTGAGTGACCACGAGGTCCCGCTGCCCTACTGCCCATCTCACCAGCCCGGCAGAGGCCACACCTGCTCACCCCACCCCTGTTCCTCCTGGGCACCAGGAAGGTGATGTCTCCTATTCTCTTGGCAGCGAGTCTAGTGCCAAATATTGGATTTTGGCCCAGGAGAACAAGTGTGCAAGGATATGAGACAATGTCAGGCTGGACCATAAGATCCCCCCAGAAGCCTCTTGTCTCAACAGTGACCTTGTACCCACAAGAGGAAGATGGCGACATCACAGACCAAAGGAGCCTGATTCCCTGTGCCAGCTTGCAGGAGATGCTGCCAGGTGCTGCCCCACCCAGTGGGATGGACACAAGCAGAAAAGAAGCCTTGTGGGTGTCCTCCGTGGCAGGGTTACTGTTGCGGCAGCTGCTGACACTCATCCTGACTGACACGGACAGCACTGGTGGCTTATTTGCTCGGAACTCAGTGTGAGCTGGGTGGGGTGTAACCCAGCAAAGCCCTCCAGCAAGGTCCCCGGGACACCACATGGGCCCCTTGCTGCAGCCCTGCCCAGCCTGGAGCAGGTGCTGGATGCCAGGTGATGGACGATGCAACGTAGAGCTTCTCCCTGCCACCTGGAAGCTGTGCCCATCAGCTTCCACAGCCACCTCTCCACACATCCCGCTGGGCCAAGCAGCGTGCAGGGCTCAGGGTCCCCTTGTGCACCCCTTCTCCTGGGAGCAGCCTGGACAAGAGCAAGATCAGGTACCTGGGGCTGAAGCTTCCAGCTTTCAAGTCACGAGGCCCCCTCGGCTTTTCAGCAGTCCACTCAGGTGGCTGCAGAGAGGCCAGCTCTGTATTTTCACTTAATTGGAAAATCCACATCATCCAAGAGAGTGTCCACGCTCGGTGGCCCTTTCTTCCTTGGACAGTGACTATTAACTTTTAAAAAGATGTTCCAGAAGACAGTTACTGAGCCTCCCTCTCCATGTGGAGAGGTAATGAGGCTCAGAAAAGGGCCAGTGTCAGGAGGGGACAGACGTGAGAAATGCCACCAATGAAGGCTGGTGGAGCAGGTGCCTGGGCCACCACGGAAATGCCAGCGTGGCTGTGTCGGCGGCCTCTTGGGGAACCTAGTCCTCAGTTACGGGTGCCTGGGGTGGCCCGGTCTTGTTAAAGTCATTCGCCAGAGCCAACCATGGCAGAAACATGGTTTAAATTGCCTGCCAATCCCCGAGCCAGAGCAGAACAAGGCCCCTCCAGCAGCCCCTCATCCCCACCGACCCTGGTCCCTGATCCCTGATTCTCCTTCCTCTGGTCGTTACTCTCTCCTCTCCATCAAGCGGCATTCATCAGGTCGACTCTGGAGCGTTCGAACCACTCACCAGAATGAATCCAGGATACTGGGAGAATTCCCTCAAATAAGAAAAAGACAAAAACTCAGATGATCAAATAGAAACTGGGCAAAAGACTTGAGCCAGCTCTTCACAGAAGAGGCAATGTAACGAACAGCCAATAAAAACACGAAGATTCTCAACCTCGCACAAGGAGATATCATGTAATATCTACAAATAGGCAAAAAGCTCACAGCCCAGTAAACTCAGGTGTTGAAGCTAAACTAGGGTGCTGCACGCCTGTAATCCCTGCACTCCAGGAGGCTGAGGCAGCAGGACCAAAAGTTCAAGGCCTGCATGGGCAACCGAGCAAGACTCCGTCTCAAAAAAATTCCAAAAGGGCTGAGGATGTAGCTCAGTGCAGCCTGGGTTGAAACCCTAGTACTGAGAAGAAAAAAAAATACAGTGTCAAGGTGATTAAAACTCATACCTCGCTGCCAGAGGAAGACTGTGGCAATCACATTGGGAACACCTGACTTCACCTAGTTCTCAGGTAGCGTCCGGTGGGTCAAGAACGACTCCTCCGTGTGTGAGCAAGGGCAGGTTTCCGTAGTGATCCTGGAAAAGACCAGTGTCGTTTAAACAAAATACAGCAGATCCAGGCCCGTGAACATCATATAGCTAAGAATCTGTTGGGCATGTACGTATATGAGAATTTGTGTGTGTGTGTGTGTGTGTGTGGCAGCTTATGATGCAAATGACATTTCTTACCTGGGGTGAAATTTTCAATACAAAATTACGAAGCCATCACCAGAAAAAGCTTGCACTTGTGTGCGGGAGAACTGTACAGGAATGTTCGTGGCTCCAGACTGGAAATAATCCAAACCCACACCAGCAAGAGAACGAAGGCTCTTCTCCTATTGCCCTTGTGTGATGGGAAACTGGAAAAGAGCTACAAGAAGCTACAAGGTCAGCACGGGTGGGTCTGGGGAAGAGAACAGAGAGGAAAAGAAGACATCTAGCCAATGCCTACTATGAGGACATGGGCGCATTCACACAGCAGGATTCCTTACTACCGGAGTTCAAAATGCTCAACTTCAGGAAGGCGCACACGTATGGTGCAACTATGAGGAAAGCACGAGAGTAAGAAAGCCGAAGCAGTTCCCTCAGAGCAGCAGAGGGTCCGTTTCTTCACACTCGAGGTCCCATGTGCCTGTTGCACACTAATCGATAGTCTTTATACTCAACTGGTATCACGCAAAGCCTCTTTCTTTAACATTAGTGAGACAACTATAAACAAGAATGCAGGAGGACATCAGGAAGCCAAGGACGGCTGTGCTGTTGGAGGGGCTGATATCTCAAAACCAAGTTGCCGCTACTCGAGCTGCAGACTGGAGGAGCCGGCCTTCCGTGAGGCCCTCAGGGACTCGTGGCTCTCCAGGCAGTGCGCAGGCTCAGCCGCCAAGGCTCGGGGGTTATCCGCACCCAGCCTCAAAACGAAAATGCTAAAGTCTCTTTCTCCTTCAAAAGTAACTCTCGGATTAACCACTGGTTAACCCCTGGTTTCTTCGCCCTGAGCTAACTTACTCTAGCTTTGTTTGGGTCCGTTTTTCCATTTTTTTATTTTAATATCTGGTCAAAGAGGTAGTCACGCTGACATACATAATTTTATCAATCGTGATAAGCATGATTTAATTCCTGTCATTATTATTATTGTCTTCTTTATTTGGTTTCCAGTTCCTAGGGCTATTAACCAGGGTCTTTCTGTCTCATGAGACAGAAACCAAATCTAAACTTTTTAAGAGAAGAAAGATTATCTCACGCACCTGACTGAGAACTTCACAGGTGCATCTTGCTTGGAGACGGACCTCAAGTGGCTGCCTTGTGAGTCCCTTCCTTCCTCTCTTCCTGTTCCTCTCTCCCGAGCTGTGACTTCCTTCTCAGACATGGCAATGGCAGTCCCCAGCTAACCGCCTCCCCTTTGTTGGCAGTAGAAAGAGAGGTGCACGCTACAGACTCCAATCACCAAGTTGCTCACTATTGGCTGCCTGGAGTCACGTGCTCATCACCAAAACAATCACAGTGGTCAGGGATGGAATATGGGGCCACATGGAGGTGTGGGGATTCCTAAGATACGCTGCGCTCAGGAGACATAGACTGAAAGAAGATGACCCGTGTACCAGGGGACAGGAAAAGGAAAATACTAACCTCCTTCAGCATTCTGATGCCAAAAGGTTGAAAATTCTAACCCAAGAGTGACAGTTAATTTTATGTCAACTTAGCTGGCCACAATACCCAGGCTGTGGTCAAATGTTATTCTAGAGGTTTCTGTAAGGGCGTTTTTGGATGAGACTAAGATGACACTGGTAGACACTGAGGAAAGCACATTGCCCTCTGCCATGGGAGTGGGTCTCATCCAACCAGGTGAACAGAAGAAAAGATTGATCTCCTATAGCAAGAGGAATTCTTCAGCGGACACCTCAGACTTGAATAGTAGCATCAGCTCCTTTCCTGGTTTCCAGCCTGCCAGCACACCCTGCAGGTGTTGGACTTGCCAGCCCCCAAACATGCCAATTTCATAAAATAACTCCCTATATACACACGTCCTATGGGCTCCATCCTCTGGGGAGGCCCGACTCACACCATGCACTGCACCTCCATCACTCATGAAAACATCTTGACTGAGATACTTTCTGAATAAAAGTCACTCCAAAACTCTCACCTCCGGGCTGTAACTGACTTGGTGGCAGACTTAATCCATCTCCATCTGCTGGCGTTTCCCATGTGGAAAAGGCCATTTGACAGATTGAAGCTGCCGGCCCCGCCCCCAACTCCCATTTCTTTCTTTTTCTTTAATGTTGATTTTATGCTCATTTCAGAGACCCAGACACAAAGACAGGTGGATACAAGGCCAAGTCAGTGACAAATGAAAAATGGACCCAGACATGAAGAGTGAGAGTGTGTGTGTGTGTGTGTGTGTGTGTGTGTGTGTGTGTGTGTACGTGCGCATGTGGCTACTATCTTTTGAAGGAAGAAGGGAGGGAAAGAGGTTGTTTTCCTGATAGGGTTGGGAGGAGGATGGCGCTGGAGACAGACCTGGGGTGAAAAGTGATCCAGCCCTGCCTTTTCCTAGGACAAGGGCCCACCCCTTCTCCTCCACAGACTGAGTCCACCTGACCCCACTGACCGGCCAGTATGAGCAATTCCCACTGGCACCTGCTACATGGGTCCAGGATGCTCTGTTTCCGCCCTCCAAGGTTTGGGCTTGTGCTGCACAAACTTTCTGGTCATTCCTTGTTCCCCACTTCAGAGTTTAACATGGATTCTGTTACTGCGACCCCAGAACCCAAGGACACCCCCAACACCTGTCACTCAAGATTGGCTCGCCCAGTCTTGCCCCCAGCAGGCTCCTCCCGAGGCACCATGGGATGACGGCATCTCCAAGGAGCCACACAACTCCTTGAAGACAACTACCTGGAAACCTCAAGAGCGGCAGGAGGGGGACCCTCGGGGTGGGGCCCATAGAGCCCAGCAGGGACATGGGCAGGTATGGTGAGGGCGTTTTGGCCAACACTTTGACCCCAGGTTGGTGGCTTAGGTTCCACCTCCTAAAATCTCCCATCACAGCCAGGCCACCTGGTCCTGCTCAGGCCCAGGACAGGCAGTTACGGCAGATGGAGGAGACCTACACGTCACCCTGGGTGTTGTCAAGGTGCTAACAACCATTATGGGTGAACAATGGTGCCTCATAATGCTTGGTTAAACATTCATCAGATGCATTTCCATAGGAAGACCCTTCTTGGGGAGATTGGATCCCCATTATCCTTGGTGTTATTGCACGCATCAGTTTCCTGAAATAAGTCAGAGACACCCATGGTCCCCCTTCCTCCCAAAGAGCCATGTGTCATTGGCACACCCAGCACAGACGGACTTGGGAGGTTATAATTGCAAACAATATAGGACCTGGCTGTGATGGGATTCTGTGTTGACCAAGTCCCTCAGGAATTGAATCATGTCACACAGGAAATGGAAAAGGCCTGCTAATCTTCCCTTTGAATGAGCCGTGAAATAGCCTCTGGACCAACCCCAGGCAGAGTGGGGCAGCTGCAGGGCTTGGCTCTGAGACCCACCAGTGAGGTGTCAGAAGTGGGGCACCCCCAGGACGCGGGCCTGGGGAGACTCTGTCACAGCCACGTCCACAGCGTCCCACACTCAGGAGGCTGCCAGCGTCAGTCTGGTTGGACACACACATTCCCCATGCGTGTGTGGTACCACGGGGTTACCACCTTGGAACCACCCCAGAACCAAGGAACAATTGCTTGGTCCTGGCACTAGCAGCTCCCCACCCACACTGACCACTGACCACTGACCACGGGTCTGGAAGTGTAGCGGGGCTGCTGTGACAGAGGTCACCTTCTGGGCTCCAGGCAGATGCCTGTCTGCTCCTGAGAAGGTAGAACATGAAGGAGCAGGACTCAGCAATGAATTCCCTGCAAATTAAAGGAACAGCAGAGCATGTCTGATCGGATTAGCAAAACCAGCCCAACAATTTCCCATGTGTACAACCAGTGCCAGTGGGGCACAGCAAAAACGGGACGTGAACAGACTGGGACTCTGGAAGCAATTTAGATGGACTTGTTAGCATGAGTCTAAGAGACTCCTACTCCCTGACCCGTCAGGCTGGCCGTTGGAATTCTTATTAGAGTAACTCCACACTGAGATTGTATGTGTAGCTGTTCACTGCAGCAAAACTTAGAAACACTAATACATGTTTGAAAATAACAAAGAGATCATGGATTAGCCAGACAAAGGAATCTTACAGGGCTATTTCTGGAATAACATAGAATATGGTCATGATAAAATGCAAATTGAAAATTTAAAAGTGAGAGATAAAACTATGGGAACCATGTTCTCATCTCACACACACACATGCGTGCGCACACACACACACACTCACACCTATGTGCAAGGCAAACAGTATCAGGAGAAGCACACCAAAATATCAACAGTAGGTACAACCTGTGAATAGTAGAATTGCTGCTGGTTTTAACAGTTTACTTTTCCAAATTTGCTAAAAAATTAACAGGTATTTTATAATCAGAATTAGAATTGTTTGAAAAACATCAAGTGGCTAAATATTCAATAACCAAGTACAAGTTCAATACTTGGGTAGTATTCTTCAATATATTCTTCATTAAAAATGATACTTTTAATCACAATGAAAATCCTAATGTCAAAATAGACCTTAGGGGAGAAAACAGCCAGTGTACCATGAACAGTCCCTTCTCTTACAACCCAACGGTCAGAAACCTGTGGATGAGGTACACAGATAGGTGTTTTGTTTTCAAATTGATGTCTCTTCTAAATTCAGGGGAGGCAGGAACCTTTTCTCTTTCTATCAACCTTACGATTTACTTGTGTCCAAACATGAGAGAGAAATCCACTGTTTGGAATGACCTTTAAAAATGTGGTAATGAGTTTTCTTTTTGTATGATCTTACGACACAGCTGTAGAAATAGTCCCATTTCTTTCTGGTCACACAAGAGTCTATGAACATCCAAACATTTTATGGAGATTCCTGAGAAATGCACTGTGATTCCCAAGAAAGCCTCACGGTCTTTTTCTCTCCAGCCACACCCCGCCGGTTGCTCAGTCCCGTGAAACATGGCGTCTCCCACCTCCAGGTGCATACTGCATTCTCTGCACAAACACCGCCCCCTGCACCCCCTGGGTTTACCTCGCTGATTACCATTCACTCCTGGAGTCACTCGCTGGAACCTCACTTCCTTGCCATTGCTTGTGGCTAACCTTGTTTAGGTCACCAAGTCCAAATCCCTGTCTCCTGACTACCCTACACTCAGAATTTCCCATTGCAACATTTTGACTCCGGTAATTATTCTATAAAAACTTACGTTTATTCACTATTAGTCCTCCCGTTTAAAATGTAAGCCCCAAGCGAACAGGGACCAAATCTACTCAAGTCATTCTTACCTTCCCAGCACATTACTTACTCATCAACAAGCATTTGCTGACTGGCCAATATCTGGACCCACGAGTGTCTTAGTTGACCAGTGCCCTGACGATGCACGCCAAACGACAGACCATCTTGAAAGTCCGTGTCTGAGACAGCAAGGTGGACTGTCCTCTCCTGCATCCACAGCCTGCCTGGATTCGGCCAGCCAGGCTGAAGGGTGGGTCTGTGACGTCCGTGCAGCAGAGGGGGAGTAGCCAGGGGACCAGGACGGCAGAGGATGAAACAGCATGGTCATAGCCTTTCCAGGGGACAGTCATCTCACTGGGGGACTCCAGCATACGGTTCTGAGCACAGGGACACTCCAGTAGCTTCCTGGGTCCCTAGAGGACCATCCCCCTGCTCCCCACCTCCAGGGCGCTCCAGGAAGCAAACCAGTGACTGAGGGCAGAGCTGGGGTGGCTTTTGACTCAGTACCTTTGCACCTGTTGAGTGCTGATGTATTCTTGAAAACAAAGCCCTGCCTGTTTACACATCCGTTTGACTGTAGTGAACGTGTGTTATTTTGCTAAAATGGGGGGAAAAAATTTAAAAGCACCTGTGCATTTAGCAGACACCAATCCCAAGCCCAGAGTAGAGGATCCACTGGAAACATCAAGCGCTCAAAACTCGCGATGACATCCAAGGCTCATGCAGTGCCCAACTCACCTCAGAAACCCAGTGACATCTGTGTTTGGGTTTGTTTCTTGCTGGTATCCTGTGTTGGGACAGAGAAAACATGGGGACATCAGGTTTCAGGTGGAATCCCAGCAGATCCAAACCTTGGTCTTCTATGGTCTTTGTGTTATCCCGCTGGGGACGCAGCTGGGCGGAATGAAATGTGAACAGAGGGCACCGAGCAGGGAGGCAAACCCACCCCAATCCCCCTGACTGTCCCCGAGGGCAATGCGTGGGAGGGGAGGAGGGTGCCCCTCAGCCTTCTCTCACAGCACAGAGAGAGAGCCCCTCATTCAGCGCCTCCCTGAGACTAAGGGAACAGAGCCAGGGAAAGGTGGGTGTAAGCGCAGGCCCTCAGCAGGACTCGGGGGATGAGCGCCCCCACTCAGTCAGGCTGAAGCAGCCGCAGACTCATCCCCAGAGTCTCTACAGCCCCCCAAGGAAAAGCTGGTTCACAGCAAGTTCCAGTTCTGCCATCCAAGGTCACAGTTATGTGCCTTGGGAGCAACTGCCTGCTCCAGAAAAGATGGATTTGATAGGGCAGAAATTTTAGCTCAAGATGAATTTTTATTGAAAACGTTACTCAGGGTGCTTTGATGGAGTCTAAACGCTTTCAAGTGCTTCTCCAAGCAGGTTTGATTCTTTTTAGCTCCTCTTTACCTGGAGGAGTTGAGAAAAGTTCTTCAGCAGCCCCTGAGGGGGGTTGCTGAGGTCACCAAGTCACCTCCTCTCTTCCAAGGCCACCTGGTCCCCCCACCGTTAATAGTCCAGCCCCGTCGAGTAAACATGGAAAACTCACAACCCCTTCAGTGCGCTTTCAAAACCCTGAATGAATTAAGTATCATGTCTAACCACAAAAGCAAATGTCTTGGGGATAAAAGAGTCATGCCACTGCGAAAGGCGTACACGCTGAGGATAGAGTTCAGAGCCCTCTTACCGGAAGTGTAGCGGGTCTGAAAGCGGACTTTCCGCAGAGGCCACAACCCCCGCCCAGCCCTGCCCCAGGCCCCACTCTCCCCAGGACGTTTCTCGGTGCCCCGGGATCGGGATCCTCATCTGGGAACGTTGACAGGCTCAGCGTCACCTCTCAGCACCCTTTCTCTTGTATTGGGTGACACGCAGGATTGACCCAAGTACAGTTTATCCCTGGGGAAACCAAGGCCAGGAGAGAGGAGCTGGTCTGCCGCTCTCAGGACTGGGCGGGCTGGGCAGGAACTGGTGCACTCGGCTCCAGGACTTTCCGTGACGCGTCCCCGTGTCCACTGAGGGCCGGCGTGACCCGAGGCTCGTTCATGGGAGGCCACGATGGACGGACGGGGACAGAATGCACAGGCTGGCCCCGGATGATCTTGCACTTCTGACAAGAGCCTTGTTGACACAAATCCTCAGGGACACTCTCCCGCTTACTTGTCTCCGTCTGGGCTGGTTCCTGTGAGCTCCAGGCCGGGACCCTCCCTGGCGTCCAGGCCTCCGCTCACTTTCTTCCGCCTGCTGGAGGGAGGGCGGCCGGGGACCTTTCATCGCCTGTCCGGCTCTCTGACTCCATGACGGTGACTTGAGGACTCGGGATCGATGCTTCACCGGCACAGAGGCCCCACTTCACATGTGTGCGAGTCCGTGTCACACGGCAGGAGGAGGCAGGGCGGCCGTGTTTCCCTGACACCCCTTCACCAGCCTCTTATTTCACACCGATACAGATCGGGGACCGTGGGCCACACGACAAGCTCGTAAACTCCCCGCTCCTCGCCGGCCACACCAAGGTCCTGTTTCCTCCATGGTGCCTGATGGTGACTGAGGAGGATTCCGAGTCTGAAGTTGTGTTGCTCACCTGCCAGGGACCTTGCACTTGAGACCGTCCTTCCCTCACAGTGTCCAGGCAGCGCTCGTGGTCAGAAACACAAATTTATTTCTCAGGAGCCACGAGTTCCAGGTGGCGCCTTGGGGATCCTTTAAGGAGGACAACTGGTCCCTGACGGGGAACTTGTCGCGTTTCCCCCTCGCTGTGGAGAAGGGGGGAGGACAGTGAAGCGAAAGCAGAAAGGAGCATTTGGAGAGAAAACATGCAGAGTTTGTAACAGCAGAGCCCGAGGAAACACAAACGCTCCCGTCTTCCTGACAAATAAGGTTTAATTAAGAGACTCTGCGGCTGGAAAGTGGGTCTTCTGCGACAGGCTGAGCAATGAGCCTCTTTAAAACGTGGCCACGTGTGGGCCCCTTAATTATTCACGGACGTCCTTGTCCCTAAATGCCACTGCTTCGGGTATCTCTGGTTAATTCTTCATTTTTGAGCCTAAACACTACTTGTGTTACTTAAAGAACTAGTTAGTTACCCCACAGTGTGCAGGGGCGTCAGCAGGGGGCACAAAGTCTCTCGCAGGGAGATGTGTGGGTCTCCCGGATCCCCACACGAGCCGCAGCCCTGCTGGAATGTGGTACTCCTGATGGCCGCTGGTGCCACCGGCCAATGCTCCTGGGCCAGGCGCCTTCATTCTGCCCCTCGGCCACTCCCTCCATCGCCCCTGTGTCCCCACACACATCCTGAGGCTCCTCCTGAACACCCTGAGTCAGCCTCAGTCCTGAGGACAAGACCCACCTCCATCACTGGCCAGTGTCTACTCAGTTATGGCCACTCTGGCCTCCCCTCCATCCTTGCCCCCACCAAATGCCCCAGCACCTCAGGACCTTTGCACATGCTGCCACTCTGGAATGTTTCTCCGTCCCCCATCCTGACCCTTCACCCGCTTACCTCCAGTGACCTGGTCACCTGTCAAGTTCTGGATGAAGTGTCACCTCCTTGGTGACGCTTCTCATCTTTCATTGCTCCTCCCTGGCCAGGGCTTGGTCACGTCCCCCAAAATCCCTCCCATAATACCCGGTACCCTTCCATCCCAGTAAGCACCGCCTCACATAATGTCCTGTTATCTAAGGACTGCTCTCGGGGATCAAGGCCACCGAGGGGAACCTAGTTAACACAGGCACCGAAGTTCCCCAGCAGCAGCTCTGTGATCCGCTTCAGGCCGACACGGGCGGTGGGCCAGGCCCTGCTCTCGGGGCTCTGCCCCAATAAACCGCTCCTTCCTCCCAAACGCGGCACGGCCAGCACTACCCTGGTCCACGGGCACCATGAGAAGCAGCGCCAGGCTGTCTGTTCTGTACCCTGGTGCCCGCCACCCGCTTGGGACGAAGGGCCCGAGCTAGAGCCACGAGGGCAGATGGGCGTGTGTTTCTATCTGCTGTTCGTGATATCATTACGTCAGTAAATGCGCCTTTACTCTTAGGTAATCAAAGTGTGACTCCAGCACTAATTTTTCCTGTGATGTTTCTGATGAAATTGCAGCTGCACAGCGTTAGCCGTTTCCCTCCAGGTCTGCGCTCTGCACCGACGAAGGCAAGTCATGTAGGAAGGCTCAGGCTGCTGGCGGCGCCCTAACCCCTTGTGAAGATCCGAGCTCTCGCGCATCCCTGCTGGCTCCTCCCGGTGTTCTCCGTCCTCTAAATCTGAGGGACGCTGGCAGTCAGGCCCTGGGGGTGCGTCCAGCCTCCTGCCATGTGAGAGGCAGGATGCCCCCCACCGTGAGCACCACCCCTCTGCTGGGGGACCCCTCTTGATTATGGGACCCTAATATTCCCAGGCCGGCTGGCACCACTGCGATGCAATAGAGGCCGAAGCCCTCACCTTGGAGGAAGAGAACATGAGATTCTTCTTCAGGAGAATTTCAGGCTGAGCAGGAAGCCCCTCCACTCATGCCCATGGAGCTCTGTGCCCCTCGTGTGTCAGGCAGCACCCAGACCAGGCCCTGCTCCTCAGATTCACCCAGCATGGCCATCCCTGGGGGCTTTCTGTCCTGGCTGTACAATAAAGGTGGTTCCCTGAGGTGGAAGGGCTGGTGGCATCCCAGCAGCTGTGAATCCAGCAAAGGGGACTTCCCAGCATGCCAAGACCTGTCCTCCGGGCCCAGATCTCAGCTTAGGTAGGGACTAGGGCACCCTCAGGATGTCTCAGCCCAAAGACACAACTTTCCTCTCCAAAGCTTCCTTCTGGAACAGGTAAATCCTGCGCCGGATTTTAAGATCTCTTTGTGCAGGTCACCTTTGACCTTTCTGTTCTATGGCTCGTTGGTCTCATCCTGTCTCTTTACTGGCCATCAATACCTGAGATTTTGTGGCCAGCAAATGGATTTGTGACCTTCTCTAAAGCTCAATTTTCTTGTCTTTTAAAGGTCATTACTGGAATTAGATGAAAATGGAGAGGAAAGAATGACAGAAAGACAGCAGCTCTTCAAGTCTGTCTCTATTTGTTCATTAGTTGGAAAAAATGCCTGAGTCCACAAGGCACACAGATACAGTACGAGACGCGCTTACAGGACCGTCCAGGTCAGAGCCTTACCCCTGGCCCGGGATTTGTGACCCGTCTGGTCGATTTGATTTCATTTCATTTTCCCCAATTTACTATTTTGCAAAATGCAAAAGCTACAGAAAAGTCTGAAGAGTAGTACAGCAGGGCTGGGGATTTAGCTCAGTGGTTAGAGTACCTGCCTAGCAAGCACAAGGCCCGGAGTCTGATCCCTGGCACCAAAAAAAAAAAAAAAAAAAAAGTGGTACAGCAAACGCTTGCATACCACATTCCCTTTATCTCAACCACCAGGTATAAAATTTGCTATGCAAACCTACACAGGACAGTACTGTACAAAATGCTGTAGGCAATCAGAACACAATGGGATTTGTATATCTAAACATCGAAAAGCTACAGTGAAAATAACAGGCCATAGGAATATTTTCAGCTCCGGTGCACTTTGAGACCACCATCATACATATGTGGTTTGTCATCCACCAAAATATCATTATGCCACCCGTGACTATTTCGCACCTAAATGTGTCAGTAGGCATGTCCTTGAAGAATGATCTTCTGAAAAGCCCCCAAACCAGTTTAACCCTCGAGATATTTAATGTTGTATGTAAAAACATAGTTTAGTGTATAGTCCAAGTTTAGAATTTTTTTTCTTACTTTTGGGAGCCCATCAATGATTATGCACGACCTTCGGTTGTCATGATTTATTTTCTAGAACCACAAACCCTCCTTTAGCTATATTATTCTCA
Source organism: Hystrix cristata (assembly GCA_004026905.1). Taxonomy (NCBI): domain Eukaryota; kingdom Metazoa; phylum Chordata; class Mammalia; order Rodentia; family Hystricidae; genus Hystrix; species Hystrix cristata. The sequence goes on along the minus strand of PVJO010024427.1, from coordinate 8,557 downwards.
TGATGGACTGATACTTTTTTCTACAATTCTGTCATGTATCGGAAAGTTAGAGCTTAGAGGATGATGGGGACAAGTTAAAAAGCAGAAGCTGGAATAACAGGGTTATCATTGGTCAAATTTAGGAGTGTTTGACCATAAAACAATTATAATAGTGGATTTGAATAAAGTTAAAAAAGAATCCGTGGGTCCATGATGACCCCGAAGATAGCAACTGGGAGAAGAGACGATTCTTCATAGAAGTAGGGGGGCCAAGAAGTCTCTACGGCCTGCTAGAAAATCACCATTTCCAACCAGAAGTGCAGTGACTGACTCATAGATGGACCACCAGTGGATGCCAAAACGACTGGGGGAAAGATTTTGGGCAACAGGCTATCCATGGGGTCCCACAGTGTCACTGCACAGGCAGACTTGGCAATTTCAAAGTGCGACCTGACAAACAGTACCTGAGCCAAGGGCTCCGAGCCAACACCCCAGGACAGGATGAGCCAACACCCCAGGACAGGATTGCCTCTGTGGCAATCCCGGTGATGTTCAGCCTGATCTAATCGGGGAAATGATTAGACTCCTCAAGACTGTGGGCTGAGGGTCCAGCTCTTATCGGATCCCACCGAGGTGGTCAAAAGACCCCCTTGCCTGGACCTCTGCCGTGCGCCAGGCCCTGTGCAGGTTCTAGAGATGCAGAGATGGAACTTTTGCCATCGGGGATGGAGATGGACAGGGGTCCCTGTCCTCAGGTCTCAGGCACTTGGACAATTTCCAAAATGATGGCAACTTCTCCACTAGAGGAGGAAATAAAAATACACATGTCAATTGCTTTCTTCTGATCAAACTAGGCAGGCCGGTTTCAAAAAAAACCTGTCACTAGAGATTGCACTCAGGAGCAATTTCTGGGCTCCTGATTGTCCCATCGAGCTGGATGGCTGGGTAATTGGGACTATTACAGTCACGACTGCCATCAGGACTCATGGCCGAGACAACATCAAAGGGCATCTCTTCAGAGCCTCAGCAAAGCCCCAGGTCAAACGGGCGCTGTAATCAGCAGGTCCAAGCCCCTCCCCAGCGCTCTGCTGTTGGAAAAACCAACCACGTCACTTCGTCTGGAAATTGGGCTCTTTAGGGTTCCCGGTGTCCAGTACAGCAGCCACCAAGACGTGGCATATATTCAGAAGGGCCATCTGCACCCACCCAGCGTGCCACTGGGGCACAGCAAAAGCACTACAGGAGCACAGTCCCCAGAGGGAAGCTAGTGATGGCCTGAGAGAGCAAGTGTAGCAGACCCGCCCAGGTCCCCCAGTTGTCACCACTTTGTCCTGCGGTAGCTTCTTACTGCCCCTGTGGCCCTTTATCTGGGGTCTTCCCTGCCTGCAGAACCTGTGTGACTGGAAACCGGCCTCCTAGGAATCGGCCCTCAGCGCAGACCCAGGTCCCCAGCCTCTAGCACATTCCCCTGACCCCGCCCCCAGCAGGCCACCATGGCCACCTGCCTGTCATTCCACCGAGATGGCGCCTTTTCTTTCCAGGCTCGCTTCTTGCTCTCCCACCAGAGCCTCCTGGGACCGCCTCTGATTAACTACTGAACTCATACCTCGTCTCAGGTCAGCACTGGGAGGAACCCAACCTGAGGCCCCATGTAACATGTGCAGGAGGAGGGTGGGGAGCCGGAGGGCTGGGCTGGTGGGAGACCCTGTGACAGGTCACGGAAGATCAGAGCAGCCTCCCGGAGAAGTGGGTGTTGGATCGAGGCTACAGTCAGCGAGGGGTTAGCCAGAGGGCACGGGCGTCTAGACCTGGAGGTGGGTAGCACCCGACCATCCTGTAGAGAACAGAGGCCAAGTGACCCAAGCAGAGGGAAATGGGGAGAGAAGCAGGAGCCGGATTCCTGTGGCTTCCGCACCACTGGGAGACACAGGGCTGAATGAGGGGCACAGCTGACCTGGTGCATATCGGGGTGCCCCTGCCTCATGCAGAGAACAGAGTGCAGGAGAGGGCAGGGTGGGGAGACCTGGAAGGCAAGCAGCACCTTGTGGGAGAGAAGGAAGCAGCTGGGAAGCAGAAAGGGAGAGAAAGGAGGGCCTGGGGTCCCCACATCCCTCTCAAGGGCAGGTCCCCAGGGACTAAGTCCCCCCACTAAGCCCACCTCTTAGGGGGTCCACCTTCCCACACGCCATAGGCCGGGGAATGAGCTTTCCACTCGAGGGCTTTTGGAGAACAGTCAGGATCTAAACTCTAGCAGCGTGTGTTGGGGGTTGTGGAAGTGCAGGACTACAGACACAGACAGATACATACTTGGTTGTTTGCTGACACAGGTTATCCTCAGAGATGGCAAAAGCTGCAGATGGAGAAAGCCGCAGATGTGAGGGGAAGGACACAGGCCAAAGTGTCCACAGTAGTCACTGTGCAGCACAAGACCCCATCACACGAATTGGCACAAGCCTCCCTCTCTGCCTAAGAAGCCACCTGGCCTCGGGCGGTGAGGAAGCTCAACCTAACCATTGCCTGCCTGAGACAGTGGATAGTCGTGAACAAGGAGGGAGCCTGAGCCAGGTGTCAAAGGATAAATGACATTGGGACAGGCTAAAGATGGCAGCAAGATGGAAAGAATTTCTGCAGGTTCTTCGAACAAAGGAAGGCAAGTGGGAAGGACAGGGGTTTTCTCCGATGTAAAAACACATTGAGAGGTTGTGTGGCCAGAAAATTGTCTACAACAGCCCCCAGGATCTCGCCCCCTCATGCACCTGCCTGATGCCCTCCCTCTGCACGGGAGTGAGACTTGGGACTTGAATGGAATTTCATTCCCGCGACTTTATTATGTTATAGGAAAAAGGGAAAAGGATTTTGTGGATGTGATTAGTCCCTACACAGTTGGTGCCGATCTTAGGTGGGCCTGACCTGATCAAGTAAGCCCTTTAAAAGCTTCCCAAAAGGGAGAGAGTTTGAAGCCAGAAAGACCATGTCCCTGAGAGAGATGTGCAAGCTGCTGTGAGTTCTACAGACACAAGGAAATGAATTCCACCACAACTATGTAAGCGTGCAAGGGCTCTAGAGCCTCAAATGAACCCCAACCCACACCTTGACTGTGGCCTCTGAGAACCTGATCAGGAGACTTAGCAAAGCCAGGCCCCAACATCCGACCCACTGAAACCGTGAAAGTATTAAAAGTATATTGTTCCCAGCTGCCATGTTTAGGGTGATTTATTATGCAGCAACAGAAAACCAAAACACCTAGCTGTGTGCCGGGCCCACTTGGACTCTGAAGAAACCACCCTGAAGAGTCCAGACCTCCCTCCAGCTTCCCGGGGCTCTGGCCTGTCTAGGGAGACGGTGCACAATCAGGAAGATACAGCAATGACCAAGCTAGGTATGAAAACACTTGGAGAGGGATGAGCGGGCCTGTGAGTCGGACCCTCACTGGGGTAGGGTTGTATTAAAAGGATGGAGGCCAGGGAAGAACTTCCTGTGTGACAGCTTCTGAGCTGAGACCCCAAGAGAGAAGGAACTGGCCAGGCAAAGACCTGAAGGAAGAGCAATCCAGGAGAGGGAACAGCACATGCTACATCCGGGAGGCACCAGCCACTCTGACAGGCCTGGACTGGGGATAGATCCACTTGTCACCAAGAAAACCTCTGGTTGCTGGCCTGTGCAGATTAGGACTCTCAAACCACTGCCTCGGTTTTCACATACTAACCTGACTCCACAATGAATAAAAATATCCTCATACTCACATCTTCCGTAACGCTCTGGTCATCTAAGGGGGCTAATAGCTGTGGGCTAAAACTCGCAGCTGGAATCCTGGGGCCTAGAAAGCCAGGTTGTGTGTGGGAAGGGTACACACAACAGCTGGAGGGCTGCTTTCTTTGCATAGATTTTTTTTTTTAAGTATGTGTATTTCTTTCTACAGCTGCCTGCTATCATGGCAAGATGCCTTGATTTTTCCATTAATGTTAATGATACTAAAGCTGCTTTTAAAAATAAGCTTTGGGCAGATATACTTTGCATGCAATAAAATCAGCAATTTTAAGTGAAACTTTTGGTGAGTTCTTACAAGTGGATGCAGTCACATAACTACCATGACGATCATAATCTAGTCTAGATCCTAGACTAGTCTATCACTCACAAAAAAATTCCTCCCTGATCCCCCTGGCCAGCACTACTCTGTCACTTTCCTTTCGAATTTTCCAGGAGTCAGACTCTGGATCTGGCTTCCTCATTTAGCATACTTTTAAGATCAGAAGTGCGGCATTTATCAGCAGATCTTTTGTTGTTCACCGGGGGGGTTTTCCAGTGTATGTTTTTGCACTTATTTGTTTACCCACTCATCAGTCCAGGAGCATTTGGGTTCTGAGTTGAGGTGACTAAGAACAAAGCTGTTATGTGTAAGCATATGTTTTCATTTCCGTTGGATAAATACCGAGGGCTGAGATCATTAGGTGGAAAAGTAAGCACGTGTCCAACTTTTTATGAAACAATTTATTTTTCAAAGAGGTGGTCCCATCTGAATTAACCACCAGCAAGGCAGGAGGCGGGGAGAGAGGGGGACAACATATGCCCCGGATGATTGCAACGTCACCTTTCTCAGCCCAGCCAGGCTGGGGGATGTGCGGCAATCCCACGTGCTGTGTCAGTTAGCACTGCATCACTGGAACAAAACACCTGAGACCCACAACTGAAAGGAGGAGAGGCTGATTTTTGCTCATGGTTTCAGAAGTTGCAGTCCATGGTTAGTTGGGACCAAAACATGGTGGATGGGTACAGCAGAGGAAGACCGCTCCCCTCATGGCAGCCAGAAGTGAAGAAAGAATAAGAGAGCCACGGAGAGAGAAAGGGGCCAGGGACAAGAATACACCCTTTCAGGTCACACCCCCAGTGAGCCACCTCCTGTGACCAGGCCCCATCTCTTAAGGGCACTTTCAGCAATGAACTCATCCATGGATCAGCCCACTGGTGAATGAGTACAGCACCCCATGATCCAGCCACCTCCCCAAAGCCCCACCTCTGAGCTCGTGAGCCTTTGGGGGACATCCAGATCTATCCACAACACCTGGTGATTTTATTTGCATCAGTGAAGACGCTGAGTATCTTTTCATGTGCTCAGCTGCCACTCACAACTTCGATGAAACATCTGCTCGCACCCTCTGCCGTTCCTAACCAGGAGCTCTCTCGCGTGGTTGAGTTGGTCCCCAGCATCTTTACCACCTGATGTGGTTCCCATGATTACAAAGAGACTCTGTGGTTGTAATTAGGATTGCTAATCAGTTGCCCTTCGAATAGGGAGCTTACCCTGGACACATCGGCTGGGCTCAGCGCAGTCACATGGACCCAGACAAGCTGAGAAGGAAGCAGAGGCCGGAGGAGAGTGCCACCCATGCTGCTGCTGCTTGGAGATGGACAGCACGTGGGAAGCCCAGAAGGAAACAAGTTCTAACCCCAGCAACTGAACTCGGACAATGACTCTGGGTCACAATTGCCCCAGCCCTGACTGACCCTTGATTTTAGCCCAGTGGGACCCTGCACAGAGCCACACTCTCCTCCCATGCCAGACTTCTGATTTACAAAACTATAACAGGTGGGTGCTGTCTTAAACTGCTACATGTACGGCAATCAGCTATACAGCAATACATCATATCCTTATTAAAAGAAAAAACACAAAAGCTCTATTAAGGGACTCCTAAGTTTCAAGGAAAATAAAATGCAGCCACCTTGGGGGAATCAACGTATTCGCCCATGGATTCCCACACAGTTTGCACTCGGCTTGAAGAATACAATCAACCTGTTTGGCTTGCATGCATCTTCCACCTGACCCCTGGAGGTGTTTGAATTTGTGTGGTTCCCAGAAACTCTGGAATGAACGCTAAGTGCTCCTATCACAGCTCCCCATAGTTGGACCACAAATCCTGGGCCCGTCAATCACCCAGAGGCCCTGCTCACATTTTCCAGTGACCTCATCCCTGCCCCAGCCAAGTTGCTACTCAGAGGTGTTTGCTTCCATTCTTTGTGTGGTTCTTTTTTCCCCTCTAAGCCCCAGGAACCAATCCAAGCCGTGTTTGCTGCCCGATGTGTTAACACCGAGCAGCCCTCTTTGCAGTGAGAGAGGCCCGTGCTCCCTTAATTACGTGGCTGCTGTTGAAACACCAAGTAAGAGACAAAGCCCTTCATTTGGGAGGGAAATTAATTGTATACAAACAAGAACACATTTCATCTTGAATTAAATTCTTCAACACTCCCTTGGCAGAGAACTCTCTGGCTGTTACTTTTCTGTTTGGCATCGAGTCTCCAGCCGCCTCCTTCCCTGGGAGATTTTCTTGGCAAACAGGGCCAGGTCTGGAGGTTTCTGAGGGTTATGCTGGTCGCTTCCGCTCATTGCTCCTTCTCTTGCCCACTGAGGCTGCCATTGCTCCAGCCGCCCTTGAACTCTGATTCTCCCACTTCCCATGAAGTCCCCTTCCATCAAGCTGTGCCCCATCCACAGCTCCTTGCTCAGCCCACAGCATGCGAGGTAAATTAAAGATTAAATGTGATAAATCACAGCAAGCGGAAGGTGCAGCGTGGGGACAGAGCTCACGTTCCTGAGACTCTGAGGTTTACTGCTGAGTGTCACAAATAATGAAATCATCCATCTTCCATGGACTAAAAAAGCAATCCACCGCAGCAGGTTTGACACGGTAGTGGGGAAAGTCCTGCCTCCTTCTGGGGTGATTCGTGGCCTGGCTGCTCTGTGATCCCCCTGCCTGGCTAACCTGCCCAGGGTCCCCTGGGCACTGCACAGAGCAGTCACCCTTGACGTACCGGCCACCTGTAGGAGCCAGGTAGTCGCTGACACCAAAACTCACTAACTCACAGGAGGAGAGGCCTCTTGTTAAGGCTGGCCAAGGTGTGGGCGGGTCACAAGGGATATGAAACATGATACGGACATAGATGAAAGGACCGAGCCCCTCAGGGTGCACACCACAAGCTCACGCCATCTGGGCAGCTGCCACAAATCCCAAACAGATCTCCTGCCAGCCCTCCCAGAGCCAAGCACGACAGGACTCAGGACAAAGGGCTGGTGAGGTGCCATTTGAGGGCGGCCACATGGCTCGGGCCTGGTGAAGAAGGCAGCCTGGTAGCTTCCTATGGCTGCTGTGCCAATTGCCATAAGCTCGGCATCCTAAAACAACGCACATTTATTCTGTTCTAGCTCCCAAGCTTTGAAGCTCAGAATGGATTCTCGGGACTGCCTTCCTCCTCCAGGCTCTCAGAAGGCTGCATCTCTTTGCCTCTTCCAGCTTCTTGGGGCAACTCCTATTGCTCAGCTTGCAGTCCTCCATCCTCGAAGCCAGCGATGAGGCAGGTTCTTTTCTCACCCCCATCCCCTCTGCCTCCCTCTTCTAAGGACCCACCCAGACAACCCAAAATCATCTCTCCACCTCAAGATCCACAATTTAATCATATCTGCAAATTCACTTTTGACACAGTAGGTCCCAGGTCCCAGGGTTAAGGATGCGGGCATCTTGGGGGCTGTTTCCAAGGATCTGGCGGGGCACATGGAAGGCACTGTGCCCAGGCGCCATCAGCTGCGAGTGTCCTACGCCGACTGGGGAGCATGTTACCCCGATGAGGAGCGCTGGGGACAGACCCAGCCAAGCCAGAAGACTGCCCACCCTTAGAGGAGAGGTGATGTGCTCAACAAAAGTGAGACCCTCAGACTCCTCCAGCTCCCAGGTCCTCCTCCTCCTTCCTGACCAGCTATATGTCGAGGCGCCTCCACATCCTCCAACCCACCAGAAACACCCATCAACCCACCGGCCCGCCAGCGCTCTGAGCACCGTTAAGCCAGGAGGCAAAATAAAGTAGAAATCTCAGCCATGAAAATACGTCCAGACTGCAGCCAGTTCCCTCCACCCTCATGACCACTATTCTGTCCAGGCCTCCCTCACCTCTGGATCATTCTTCAGCCTCCTGGGAAAGCCCAAGTCCCACAGTGACCACAGAGTGCTCCCATCTGGGCCCCATCACCTCCTGCCTTCCCCTCCGTATTTCCCCTCCATTCCCCTCATCTGGCTACTCCACCTCCCACTATCCTTGTTTGCCACTCTCTCCCACCTCCGACACCAGCCCCGCGAGGCCCGGGGCTTTGTTTCATTCACTGCTGAATGCCAGGATCTAGATGGTACTTGGCACATAGTGAGTATGCCACAAATATTTGTTGACTGAATGACTCTTCCTTCATTTCTAATCAAGTGAAGGATTTAAGACGTGCGTGCTGGAAAGGGGCAGGCTTCACTCAATGGCAGGCTATCGAGTGAACATACCAGAAATTCTAAGGGCAGCGGGAAAGAGTTAACTACAGGATCATCTGGGCTGTAGCTGTGGGGCAGGAGGTAGGAGGCAGGAGGATTTTGAGGCTGTGGCTGACGGGAGAGGTGCATGGACATAAACAGTACATGGGACGCAAAGGTTAATACAATGAGAAAGGTCCTGGGGCTCAAAGAAGGGAGGTTGCCAGCTGCTGGGGGTCAGAGAAGTTCTCGGGGAGGGACAGCATGTCAAGTAGCTTTCAGTTGGAAATAACTGAAACACC
>PVJO010024426.1:0-24399 GCA_004026905.1 Hystrix cristata | reverse complement strand
GATTTTAATTCTTCTGGGAAGATACCCAGCAGAGGAATAGCTGGGTCAAATGGAACCTCTAGTTGTAGTTTTCTGAGGAATCTCCACACTGATTTCCACAGTGGTTGGACCAGTCTACATTCCCACCAACAGTGCAGGAGGGTTCCTTTTTCCCCGCAGCCCCGCCAACACTTGTTATTGGTTGATTTCTTGATAATAGCTATTCTTTCTGGAGTGAGGTGGTATCTTAGTGTTGTTTTGATCTGCATCTCTCGGATGACCAATGATGTTGAACATTTTTTCATATATTTTTTGCCATTTTTATTTCTTCATCTGAGAAAAGTTTATTCATTTCAGATGCCCATTTTTGGATAGGGTCTTTAAATTTGGGGGGTTTGATCCTTTTGAGTTCTTTATATATTCTGGATGTTAGACCTTTATCTGAGGGACAGCTGGCAAAAATTTTCTCTCAGTTTGTGATTTTTTTGCCCTACTCTATTAGTAATTTCTTTTGCCATGCAAAAGCTTCTTAATAAGATGTGGTCCCAAGCATCAATTCTTTGAATTGTTTCCCGTGCAGCCTGAGTTTTATTCATAAATTTTTTTCCAACCCCTATGTCTTGGAGAGTTCTTCCTATTTTATTCTCTAGGAGATTTAGTGTTTCTGTTTTTATGTTTAGGTCTTTGATCCACTTCGATCTTAGTTTAGTACATGATGAGAGACATGTATCTAGTTTTAGTTTTCAGCATGTGGTAAGCCAATTTTTCCAGCACCATTTATTAAAGAGGCTATCTTTCTTCCAGTGAGGGTGTACAAACCATTTCTTGTGGGTAAATAGCCAGGAAATAAATTGATGGGTCTTAAGTGCACAAATTTCATACATTCCACTGCCCCTTTTCTCTTTCAAATTGCTTGTGAGATTTAAAAATAAAATTTCTATATGTAATTCTGTCAATTTACTGACTGCTTCATTTTACTGTTTTTTAAAAATCTATCACTAATTGTTCTTCACACTTTTCCACATGGTGTATGCATTGAACGACCGGCTCTTCTTCTATCTCTTTGTAATATACTTTCTGCAACCCTCCAGCCTTCTACGTCAGTGTGACTCGCAGGTCCAGACAGACTTCCTTGTGATGTCTTTTCTTTTGCTTCTTGATATTGGGCTTTCTGATATATTCTTATGTTGTCCTACACTCTTTTTGGGTAGAGTTTCTTTCTCCCCTGGTCCCATAACATACTACTCTAGTTTTCAGTCACGCGGTTAGCCCTCATATTCCTGAAATAAGTACAAAGCTTCTTTCCCACTTTTGTTTTGTTTTTTTAAAAGTAAGTAACTTTGCAGTTCCTGAAATAAGTACAAATCCTCCTTCCTTGCTTTTTGTTTGGAACAGCAAGTCACAATGGAGAGAGTGAAAAGGCCTTTTTAAGGATTGCGAGCAGGCAAAGAGCAAGTACATCGGGGTGCAGTGTGGAAAGTGAAAGGGCAGCTGGGGATTGGTTATTACCATAGCGAGGTGACAAGATCATGGTGCCACTCGAATGTAGTGGTGTCGATGGAACAAACTGGACATATTCGAAAGATACTAAAGAACTGGCAAGCATAGGGCTTGCTTATGGGTGGTTGATGGGTGGAGAGGTGGGCGATGGCTGGATAGATGCGGAGCCATTCACTGAGATGTAGGGTATAGGAAGTCATGCAGGAAAAGGGAAAAGGGTTTATTTTCAGGGATAGTGATGTGACCTATTGTATGTAAGCCATTTTTTTTTCCCATATACTTTCTAAAAGTGCAGCGAATAACACCAAAAGGCAGACCAGCCTGGCAGATATAGTAGCAAATAACACCAAAAGGCGGACCAGCCTGGGAGAAGTAGCAGGCATGGTACCCTATTTGGCCGTTGTGAATGACTCCCAGGAAAACACCACTGTTTTCCGAAGATGGGAGTTCTAGTACAGTTGATTACCTTGATTAGTTGCTCCTGTTCATTCTCTGGGATACAATTTCACACTGATTTTTTTCTCATATTCTTTCCTTCCAAGTAGAAAAGATAGGCCTATTTAGGGAGCAGATGCAGCTGGAAACTGAGTGGAGCTATTCCAAAAATATCAAGATGGAAAACAAAATGTGAAAGGGTACAGAGCTGGAATTGAGCAAAAACACCCTAGAGAGAAAAACACAATCATTTTACTTAATGAGCCAACCAATTTCAATAAGAAATTATTGGGAAAATAATTTTTTGAAGGACACATAGGGATATTTCACCTCCACAGAGCATAGTGCCAAGAAGGATACTGGGGGAAGGTGTAGGCCTACTCAACAAAGGAGAAGGGGAGAGAGAAATGAAAACTAGGACTGCCAAGGCTCTCAATCTCTCACAGTTGGAGTGAAATGGAATCAATGATTGGTGGATTTCGCATTCCTAAGCCACAGAATCATTCATATATATATATATATGGTTCTGAGTGATGGAATATAAATTGCAACATTGGAAAAGAGAAGACAAAGAAAGAACTTAACATTGACCATAGAGGCATGATTCATCTCTTGAAAGAAATAGAATCACATAATGAAATGAGCCAATTCCCCTGTTGACCCCTCACCATCATGAAAAGACTGTAAAAACACATTTTTTTTTTCATTCTAAATCATGGGCAAACTAAATCATACATTTACCAGTAAATTTAGAACTGCTTTAGTGTCTGACAAATCTGTAAGGAGTAAGAAGCAATCTTGAAAGATAAATCTACCTACTAAATTTATGCTTTGCATGCAGATTTCTTGGCTATTATTATTCATTTTAGTATTACATTATTATTGGATCATATATTCCCTTGCCGATCCATTATATATTAGTGAAGATGACTGCATCTTAAAGTGCAAAGAGAATGTATAAATCACTATTGCCTCTTGTCTTCTCCAGAGTTAATGCAAGATGGTTTGTTGACCAGGCAGGAAAACCCTAATAAATGTACTCAGATACATTTCTACCTAAAGGCCTATTTGGTTGTACGCTCTGTGCAGGTGACGCTACGCCTATCGCCTCACCCAGTAATATGCACTGAAATTAGATTTTTCTTTTTTCTCTTTTAATTTTATTTTAATGGTACATTTTCAATGTACATATTGATAACATTCATCATTGGGGATTTGTACCTGTACATGATATACCTTGTTGCTTCTTTTTTTCCCGTTCCCCTCCCCTCACCCCCTCCTCCCTCCCTATTTACAAAAGCTTTGTTTCCATTTTTTCCTTCCATTTCTTATTTCTCTTGTCCCTCTGTTCCTTTCCCCCTCCCTTGTTCCCTTAAATTAGATTTTTCAAAGTCTGAGCAAACTGAAGACTCCATGACACTGGCAATTACGGATCGATCTCAGCTGAAAACAGGACCAGTAAGAACACTTTGCTGCTACTTACACAGTGCAGTGAAAGTCAAAGAATCCAAGGTGCATGCTTGGCAAATTATAGTCAGAGACACATATTTCCTTGCTTTTTCTATCTTCTGAGTATGTTTTCCCTGAATTGTGACCAAAATGGTAAACTGATTCTAGGGTGGAGTTATGCATAAGGTTCACTTTGGAAATGAATATTTTTATCCTGTATTGTTGGTGTGAATTTAGCCAAGAAGGCTGCCTGGAAGGAGGCAAGCAAAGCTGATTTCTCTTCTCCATTCTTACAGAACGTGGAGGTGAGTTATAGTTCGGTACTACATGTGTTCGTTTTGCAATAATCATTTAGAACCTTCCTTAAGAGTTGGGAAATTTGTGCTGGACACAGGTGTGCCTCAATTTCATATTCTGAAAAGGCCCTCTGTGTTCTGCACAGGTGGATGCAGAAACTTGTGGTGAGTCTGTCTGTGTTCCCTGATAGTAATCGTTTTGGTTCCCTTGTGGGGATTTTCAGAAACCCTGAGCAAAGAAGCCCTAATTCTGTCAACACCACACACCACAGGAACAGGCATTAGGACTTGATCCCTGGAAGCCGTGCAGGGAAGCTTGCATTCCAATGCTGGGACAGGCTTGGTAGGACGTGGGCCCGGTGCCCCAAAAGCCCTTGTCCTGTGGAGCTGTCCTGCAGAGCTGTCCTGCGGAGCTGTGCCTGATGCCCGGCCTGGGCTGTTGCACTAATGACGTTCTGTGGATACCTCTGATCTTCAGGGAAGGGAACAAAACAGCCCTTGCTAAGTCTATGGCCTCAAGAACGGAGTGTTCTCAGGTCCCTCCCGGCTTGTAGGACATTAAATTATAGGAGGTTTGGATTTTCCTGTAAGTCTCTTACTGTGCGGCTGGGAAGACGAAATGAGTGAGGACTAAAGCGTTGATGTGACTCACTGGAGGGTCGTGTGTATGTAGGGAGCATTCTCTGATATGCGAGGTCCCTACCGTGCTCTGTGCCCTCTGTGTATCACCCTGATTGGTACTGGGTGGCCAAAGGGAGGCCACAGTGATGTTAAGTACTCCTCCCAGGCAGCCTCTTCCATCTCTCCTTCCAACAAACTCCTCCCCTAAGGGATTGGGAGCTGATGTGCACCTCTGTCCCTGGCCCTGAGTCATGCACTCTTCTTTGAGTTTTCCCTATTCCTGCTCATAAGTAGGTACCAGTCCCATTATTGAATACTCTCCCTGTTTCCCAGTTTGAAAGTGCCAGTGTTTTCCCACCAAATCTCTGGTAGACCAGGCTTGCTGGGTGACCACTGTCTTGCGAACGGGGGCAAACTGCCATGAAGGCGTCAAAGAGTTGTTTGGTGGCCTGTCATTCACTCACAGCGACAAAAGCATCCCTCTGCTTTCGGTAGCTGCTTGATAAAGGTTGGCTTCTCTTGGAGCTATTTTTAAAGTGTCATATGAGAAATGTCTGCTTTTATTATTGATATTAAAATCACTTTTTGAAAGAGGGTCGTGAGTATTATTACTTAAAGGATGGTTCACTTGATATATTTGTTTTGGGTGGGATAAAAAAATAAGGTATGACCTTTGTTATTATGGAAAAAAATAAAATAAAATCCTCTCTTCTTTCTCCTTTCCTTGTTCATACATTTCTTTTCTTATTAAATTTCTATTGTTGAAACCTAGAGTACAGGTCTATTATTCAGAACACCAGAGTTAGATCAAAAATGTATTCTGAAATGAAAGAAAGAAAAGAAAAATCTTACCATTTTTCAGTGTTTCCAGTATGAAAACGCTGGAACACTTTTTCTTTTTTGATGGCAGTGCTATGTAGATCAGCTACACGTAGGCATGTTGTCTTAGTCAAATGAGCCATTTATGTTGGCTTGTTTGATTTATTTGTGAGATAACATCATATTTTAAGAGTTTCAGCACATACTGTTATTTTCACAGAAGTATTAGTATTGTTTGTCCCTGCCTTTTTGGAGATGCATTAGTCCTGGAGTTTTACTCCCACACCACACTTCTGCAAATACTCTATGCACGCAGACATAAGAACAGAGTGCACTAGAATTAACTTTATTTTCTTTTGAGAATGTTATGGCATCCTATGATCACAGTTAGGCACAACGAGGTAGTTTTTTCTGTTCTGCCTCTTCTTGCCCTGAGGAAAACCCCCACCCTTGGGAACTGCTCCTTCCCACCTCTAACCCGCAATTTGCTCAGGACCCCTCCTGATCTTCCCTGATGTGGGCTCACTCTGAATACACGAAATTGGTGTAGAAATGGGCACACGGCCAGAGCCCTGTCCATAGGGATCCTTCTCTGAGATATTTGTTAAAGGACGAGGACAGAGTCAGTTCCTTTCTGCAGGTAGGAGCCACTCTCTGTCCTTAGTGCCACTTTCTGTCCCATTTGAAGGAAGCCCATTTTCTGAGGGAGAAATGAAACTGGACACTCAGAGGCAGAAATGAGAGTCCGAGAGTGACTTTTTCACCTGAGAGTCCTTGGTGCCACGTGTTTCAGAGACCCAAGAGCAGTTCCACATTCTTCAAGTTGTGGTTGTTTAGACACCTTTCAATTATATCAGATACACCCAGTATTGTTCTTAAGATTTTGCTATTTGCCCAGGCTGGTTGATTATGATCTCCATTAACTAGAGTCCAAGCAACTCGATTAATGTAAAATACATTATCTAGTTTGAATTCATCCAACAAATACTTGAGCTGTTTTTTGAGCTCGATCCTCCAGAGGAAGCGATGTAGTCTGAAATCTCATCCCTACCTTCTTTGAGGTTAGATAGAGCAGGAGGATAAGGACAATGATATGAACAACAGCACTTACAGTACAACTAACACAGTAACTGGAGCACTCTCTAAGGGCCAGGCACTCTGCTAAGTGTTTTTAGGTGAAATGGTTTTATTGAACACTCATGGTAACTCCGATGCAATAACATCAGTCATGTTTTGAAGATGATGTAAGCAGAGTTCAGCACCTCAAGTCACGCAGAAGTTAAGGTAGAGGCAGAATTTGTACTCGGTACTGTTGGACTTGTCATTCCTTGCTCTTGTTCAAGAGCCTACCTTATATGTATGGAAAAATATGTGGAACTTAAAGTAAGTTTGGAGAGAAAATGGCATTCATTTGGAAAAACCTAGACTAGTGTCATGGAGAAGGTCGTGTTTACATGGGCCTTGGGGAGTGGGACTTGATAGCTATAGATGACACAATCCCACAGTCCTCTTTCACACTTTCAGTAAATTCAGAGCTGAGCCTGAACCAAGGATGAAAATAGGAGATAATATCAACTCAGATACCATGGGCTGCACCTTCCGGTGCTGGTCCCTTGCCCCCATTTGAGATCGCCTGCCTAATACTACTGCTAAGCTAAGAATTAACATGCAATTCTAATGATTCATAACTAGAACGGTTTGATTTTTGGACACCGGAGTCATGAAAATTTAGTGGCTCTGACAGACCAGGTCTAGAAGCTCATGAGCTTGCGGTGAATGTGGGCTTCCTGGACCACAAGCTCTAGATGACTGGTAGTGGCTGTATTGCGTTGCCGTTGGATAGTCTGTGTGTTGGGAGCCTTGTGTCTCCTTTCAGCCCTATTAAGGCAAAGGCTGACAGATCTTCCCCTCAGGACAGCCCTCTCCATCTATCTGACAGAGACACAGCACCCATTCTGATGCACAGCAAATCTGATCCCTGAAAATACCTTATGAGTTGTAAAACTAGGATGTAAATGTTTTCTGTACACTCTGTC
Organism: Hystrix cristata; assembly: GCA_004026905.1. Classification (NCBI taxonomy): domain Eukaryota; kingdom Metazoa; phylum Chordata; class Mammalia; order Rodentia; family Hystricidae; genus Hystrix; species Hystrix cristata. Next base: position 17,264 of record PVJO010024426.1, on the reverse strand, counting down.
TCTCCCTGCCCAAGTGAAACAGACTTGGTGAGAGGTAACCTCAGCTTCCTTTATGAACTTTTCAGATAAAAGTGGCACGCTGGGAACTCGTGGTGGGCCTACTCTGTAGTATTGTAGTACTCCTAGGCTGGGACTTCCAAGTGCTTCATGATAGATGAATAGTTGATCATTTACAGTGTGCCAGGCACTGTCCTCTACTTGACTCTCGCACACGTCACAGTAACACTCAGGAGAAAGTGAAGATTTGGGGAGGGCTGCACAGTAGCTGGCAGAGCTGAAATCCTGATCCTGCTTCTGTGTCACAAGGTGGCGCGTTCACTTTACCAAGCCGTTGGAAAGCATCAGTACTACTCTTTAGCAGATTTGGATGCTAAAACCTGGAAGTAAAATCATCTTTAAGGCCACATGGCAATGCAGGAGCCAATTTGTATGCTGTATATCCAGTCACAGCAGTGTGTATGTATCAGAGCAGACTTCTGACGATGCTGCAGGTCAGATACTGATCAGTGACAGTTCATGTAGAAATGGAAACACGCACTATTTGGAGAAGACAAACTTTTAGAAAAATGTTTGAGAGTTTCATTTGAACTTCGGGAATTATAAAAATTATTATTACTCACTACCGGTTATCACTGAGATATGTCCGAATTGCCCATTTATCTTTAAAGGTATTCATATCGGGCTCAAAATATGTCAACACTAGACAGCTTTAAAATAACCCATGGGACAAATGCGCTGTAGGCTTGTTGCACAGATAATCTTTACAAAACAGACAATGTCCTGCTAGGAAGTAGCAGGGGAACAGCATCCATTGCTATCTTTCCCTGAAAACAGCTCAACAGTTTGAGGAGTGAAAATCCGGTATGAGTGCCCCACCCATAAATGATGACCTGTTCAATGCAACTTGTGGTTTTATCTTACACTTAAAAGAAATACATTTTGCCTGTATTGTGTAAAGTGCCCATGACAAGCAATTAATAATACATCCATTTTAAATCTAAGGTCGGAAAGACAGTTCTTCATTTTAAAGAAATAAAGCAATAAAAATTCCAGCTCAGGAATAACTAGGGCATGTCACCATGGGATGGAGATGCAGTTGAAGATTCATGTGAGATAAATGGTAAACATCTGGATATCGTACGATAAGCCGTGTACTTTCTTGAAAGTTTCTAACTTGAGTAAAGTGGGAAAATAATCTGTTTTATTTAAGATTTTCTCAAAAAAAGCCCTGTTTTTAGACCTACTAGCCATGAAAACAAGGTCAGATCTTATCAGATAACACTGCAGCCTCCTGAGTCAAACAAGAGCAATACTGCCGGTCATTCTCCACACTGTCCCTGTGGTGGTTTCTGGGGAACCTCAGTGAACCAGCAGTTCTTCATACAACTGTCAGGCAAGCAATCAGTTTTTGGTAAAGCCAAGTGGATTTAAAAACCATGGGACCCTCGATTGTTCCTTAAGAAAAATCTGTAACAGCTGTACCACATTACTTAGGCTTCTTTTCTCTGCCAATTAGAGTAAGCTAAATAATTTTGTTCTTTATCATGGAAGTATCTTATTTTATTGTTGAATTTGAAAGATAGTTTGGCCAGGTACATCAATCTGAGTTGGAGATTGCTCTCTTTGAAGGCTTGAAATATTTTGCTCCAGGCTGTCCTTGATTTAAGGGTTGTGTTGAGAAGTCCACTGTGATTCTGATGGATTTTCCTTTGTAGGTGATTTGTTTTTATTCTCTAACAATTTTCAGTATTTTGTTCTTTTGTTGAGTTTCTAGAATCTTGATTATTATATGTCTTGGTGTAGATTCGTTTTGTTCATGGGTACTTGGGGTTCTATATGCCTCACTTGTCTGTATGTCAAGTTCTCTTCTCATGCTTGGGAAGTTTTCTGTCATTACTTCTGTAAATAATCTTTTTAGATCCTTTGCATAGTCCCCTGCTTTTTCATTCACTCCAATCACTCTTATATTGTTCTTCTTTACATCATCTTGCAGCTGTTGTAGTGATTTTTTATAGTCTCTAGCTATTTTTGGAGGTCTTTCTTTTCATTGTCACTGATTGCTGACCTATCTTCTAGCTCTGAGATTCTATCTTTTCTTTAATTTAATATACTGTGTATATTTTCAAGAGAGTTTTTGATTTCTTGGATATCTGTTTGGATCTGTTTCATGGGTTCCATTTCTTTACTAAGATGAATGTTCAAGTTTTCCATCATTTTTCCAAACTCTTCTTTTTTTTATTTGTGTCTACTCTGAATTCACTAAGCAGGTCTTTCATTATGTTTGTCATCTCTTTTTTAACTTGGGCACTTATTTCTAGTCTCATGTTCTCTATAACCTTGCCTATCTGTTTTTTAACTTCTGCTGCTATCATTTCTGAGAGTTTGGTTGGGTGGCTTCTGATTTCCTCATCCTCTGGATTTGTTCTGGGTGGGTTGAAGGTGGGTTTCCCCCTTTTAGTTTGTTCTCCATGTTGATTTTATAATTTGTTTGTGGGAGGTTATGTTAAGACAAGTATCAATGCTTTTCAAGGAAAAGTCTGTCCTTACGGTGTCTTCTAGGTATATGCAGTTGTTGACTCTTGTGTCCTTTATATCTCCAGAGCTTTCCTCAGTGACGTGGGTATGTTTGGCTCTACTTGGTTTCAGTGAAGGTCCGAGGTTCCCCAGCAAGCTGCTCAGCCGTGATGGAGTTGCTGGTGGGCTGGGTGGGCCCGCTCTGGTCTGGGGGGGCAGGTACACGCACAGGTCCAAGGCTCCCCAGCAAACTGCTGAGCTCCAATGGAGTTGCCAGTGGTCTGGGCAGGCCCACTCCAGTCCAGGGGAGGGAGCCCTCACAGGCCAGAGGCTCCCCAGCAAGCCGCCCAGCCGCAATGGACTAAGCTAAATAATTTTGAGGCAAAGGTAAACTCCTAAATTTCTGTGGTTTTGTGCAATACAATTTGTTTCCTGCTTGTGTCCTCATCTGTGTCAGGCTGGGTGTATTTTCTAGGCAGCTCTTTCTCCAAGCAGTGACTTAGGTTTCTGGGCTTTGTCTATTTTATGTCTGTGTCATTGGGAATACTCTGGTTCCTTTTTCATTGATGAAAGAAAGACAGCTTACAGTCATGAAGACCATGCACAGAAGTGGCATATCTCATTTCTATCTATGTTTCAGAAGCTGAAATGTGGTCACACGTGCAACCTAATTGCAAGGTGACCAAACAGAATTGCAAAACAAACAAGTGGGGGAAACAGTTACATATTCCAGTGACTGTTTTTGGAGGGCTGAGATAAGTGGGGGAATGGAAGCAGACAGGAGAGATCTTTTGTTTAAATTGGCGGAAGATTTTTGTAGGAAGAAAGCAAGGCAATGTTAAATCCAGTGATACTGTAGAAATTGCCACTGTTATGGTTTGTTTTTAGATATCCCCCCATGTCTAGATGTGGTAAGAGGTGGCTGGATCAGAGGTGGCTGGATCTAGAGTGTGTGATGCTGGGATTAAGGGAGTGTGATTACTAAATCAATCCACTGATTGGTTTGGCACTGCTCTAATTCTAGCAGCCTGGATAAGATATAGGATATAGATATAGGATAACAGCCAGGAAGAAGCTGTTTAGGCCCCTTGCTTGCTGCCCCCTTGCTTACCTTGCTGCCTTCTGCCTGTCTGCCATGCCACCCTGCCTTGGATCCAGCCAATTGTGGACTGAAACCTCTACAAACTGTGAGCCAAATAAATCTTTCTTCCTCTAACTTTGGGTGTCAGGTATTTTGTCTCAGCAATGACAGAAAAGTAACTAAAACAGCCACCTACAAAACGAAAAAGTCAAATCTGCAGCTTTGGGCACTGGAGATGAGTGATGCTGAGAATTGTTAGCCAGATTCCAAAATTTAAAAAAGAACAAAACAAACAAAATATCCCTTTCAATCTTGATCAAAGTAAGGCACATCATAATCACATAACTATTGGGTTTGTGTGTGGGATTTTTGGTTATAGTATATCATTATATAAATGCATCATCTAAGCAGCTAGAAAATCTAAAGAAATAAAGCTTCACTAAAGTGAGATTTAGTAAACTGGGCATATGTATTAAAGAGTATACACCTGTTGTCTGCTACCAGCAATCTACTCCATCGCTCTTTTTTTGTTGAGGTGAAACTGCATAACAAATCTAACAAATATTTAAGTGTATAGCATGGCATTGTTAACTGTATCTGTAAATTGTGCATCAGATGTCTAGAATTTTTCATCTCCAGTGACTGAAACTCTATGCTGATTGAACAGCAACTCCCTTTTGTTTCTCCCCCTCGGACCCTGGCAACCACTATTCTACTTTCCACCTTGATGAGTTTGGGCCACTTTGGACTTCTTACAGAAGTGGAATGATGCATTATTTTCCTGTCTGTTACTGTCTTATTTCTCTTGGCATAATGCTCCCAAGGTTCATCCATGTTGCAGCATATGACAGGATTTCCTTTTTCTAAGATGGATAATATTTCATTGTGCATATATATGACATTTTCTTCATTCATTCATTGGACAAGAGACATTCAGGCTTTTTCCTACCCCTCAGATATTGCAAATAATGCAGCAATGAACATGGAAGTACAGTATCTCTTTGAGGTTATGTTCTCAATTCTTTTGTATAAGAGCTCAGTAGTAGAATTGCTGGCTCATACAGGAGTGACTGGACATATGGTAAATGTTTAAATTTTAAAAAATTAATACAATAAGACACATTGCAAGAATTATGGGATAAGTGTATTTCGAGTAAGGAAAAGTATTTTTGAGTATTCCAAGGGGGGATTGAGGCTGGGTGACTTTTATTGTAAAGACTCTTTAAACATTCACTGCATTCTCTGATGATCTCAATGTACTAGGCCCAGTAGCCATCACAAAGATGTTCTTAACAAATGTGGTTCACTGGTGGATTGATTTCACAAACTTTAAGTGAGAAACTCTGGTAATAAACACTACTGGACTTTGGGAGAAGAATGTAAAAGTAAACATGACGTGGTGTCATAGCATAGAAAGTGCATGTAAAGTTACAAACAAGAATATTACAGTAATAATTATTCTAATCCACATAGATGACATTTTTTCTCTGAAAAGATAAATTCTGTTAAAATCTTATAGGGTGACTTGAAACTATCTCAAATTTTAACCTCATGCATTTGACTGATAATTAAATCAATTTTATTTCCAGAGTGGGGTTTTATTAGAATCCGTCAATTTGTCAGGTTCTGTTACCTCCCAGTAGGTGTTCAGTGATTTAAAGAAGTGAATTGGCAAGCTCCAGGCCACTCCTAAGAGTGCCAAATGCAAAGCCTTACCAAACTGCAGCACAAGCTTCCTCAGAGGAGAAAGACAGGAAGTTGAGATTTGTCTCCATTGGAACACTCTGCACTTGTGATTCAGGATGTGTTTAAAATAGGAACTTTCTGATTTTTTCAGTTATAGGCACAGGAACAAGGAAAGCCTCAGACTAGTTTCTTATATTGTGTTAGTCAGATTTCCATCCATATGACAAAACACCTGAGATAAAGAACTTCAACTTTATTTCAGTTCATGGTTTCAGAGGTTCAGTTCATGGTCTCTTGTTCCCTTGCTTTGGGCCTGTAACAAGGTGGGACATCACTGCAGAGAGTGGGTGGGGCAGATCTGCTCATATTGTGGTGGTCAGGAAGGAAAAGGAAGAAAGGAGGGTCGGGGTCCAAATATCCCCTTCAAGTGCACACTTCCTGTGGCCTGATTTTCTCCTATCAGGCTCCATCTCTGAAAGGTTCCATTAGTTCCCAGTAGCACCGTATGCTAAATATCAATCCTGTAGGGGGTACCTAAGGTCTAAACCATGACATATATGAAACTAGTTCCTTCTAGTAGGGTCAAATTTTTCTTTCAATTTCTCTCTATTACTGTAGTGTAATTATTTTTTTAAATGCCCTCTTTTTTAACCTCTTGGGTTTATTTATCATTTTTTTTTTTTTACCATCTATATTGGTCTTCTAGGACTACCATAACAAAATATCACAGACAAAGCAACTACAACCATAGAAATTTATTTTCTTACTGTTCTGCAGATTGAAAGTCTTAAGATCAAGGCATTACCAGAGTTACTTTCTCCTGAGGCCTCTCTCCTTGTCTTGTAGATGGTCACCTCCCTCCTGTGTCTTTTCTTTTGCACATATATCCCTCCTGCGTCTTTTCTTTTGCATATATATCCCACATATATCTTTGTCTTCTTATAAAGACACCAGAAGCTGTGGTTTAGATCTAGAATGTGCCCCACAAGTGTCAAGTATTTAGAGGTGTGGCTTTTGGAATGAGATTGGATCATGAGGAAACAATACTTATCCACTGATGAATCCAAAATTGAATGTGCTGTTAGGAGATGGGCTTCACCAGAATTGGAAGAGGCAGGTTACTGAGGTTGTGACTTAGAAAATTATATTTCCTTACCCTGATCCTCCTTCTACTCTCTGCTTCCTGGTCACCATGATGTGAGCAGCTTTCCTCCACCAGACACTTCCGTCATGCCCCTCCTGCCTTGGAGCCAGCTGACAATGAACTGTATCCTCTAAAAACTGTGAGCCAAAATAAACTTATTCTTTCAGTTGTGGACAAGGGGTATTGTATGTCAGTGACCAGAAAGTGACCAAGACAGCAATCATTTTGGTTTAGGGCCTCCTCCTGATGATCTCTTTTAACATTAATTACCTCCTGAAGGGTTTTGTGTGACTGTAGTCACATTCTAAGGGACTTCAACATGTGAATTGGGAAGAGTACTATTCAATCCTTAACACCATCTGTCTCAGCTTCTATTTTTCTAACTAGGCACTGCCCTACTTCTTTTAAGTGCTGTCTTTGTTTGTTCTGAACTCTTTGGGATAGAGTCACACATTTACTCAGAGGCCCAAACAGGCATGTCTATTGCCCCAGTTGAGCACCTCAGATCAATCTTTGCATGCTGAAGGAAAATTCACTGGAGTTATGGCACAGCATGTAGATCCACATTAGGGGATGTTTAAAAAGTGCCTTTTGCTTTTAACTTTTCCTTTTATTGAGGGAGAAGACTTTTTCACTTAAAGAGTGTTATAAACTATGTGGTCTACAAACAAAAGCTGCTAACAAAGCACCTAATTCTTGTTTGTTGTTTAATAATGTTACTTCCTTTGTTCTCTTTCACTAACTTTGTTAAGAGGCTGTTGTTGAAAGATTTTTGAAAGGGGTGTAGGAAAAAATTCTAGTGTCTTTTAAAGCAGAAATGGGCGTCACTATTGACAATGATCAACCCATCATTTCCAAACATTCCCGGTTTTATGGTGACCTCATTGCGCCAACCATTGCTAACACATAGACAGAGCAGAAGGATCTCTTGACCTGAGAGGCTGAGGGGAGGGTCGCAAGTTTGAATCCACCCCGGGCAAATTAGCAAGACTCTGCCTCATGATGAAAAAAATTAAATAAATTAAATTAAAAATTAAATAAACTTTAAGAAATTAAATTAAACATTAAAAAAATAAATTAAAAGGGCAGACAACGTGGTCCTCTGCAAAGGCCCTGGGTTCAGTCCCTAGAATACCCCCCTAAACTCCTAATCTCCTGGTAGTGCAAATAGCTGCTGTCTGCTTCCACCTGGATTCTATAAACCTGTGATGATTCCATGTGCATTTTCTTCATTTTTCCTCAGACTAAAACAAATATTTGCTTAATTCTACCTTATTAGGCTCATCGACATCTTTCCTTTCCTCTTCTGCTCTCCAGGTGTTAGTTATACAGCAACCCAATATTACCCTGATCACCAACAGGAATTCAGAAATAGGAAAGAAGCAGATCTGTGCAGCTGTACGCCTACAACCTGTCCCCCTGGAGCCATCAGCTCAGTTGCCCATAATTCCTGGGGAGTTCCATGGTTTTCATTGTAAATCAGCTTGTTTATATCTTTTGTTTTATACATAGAAATCTGATTACAGCTAGCCAGTTCTGCTAGATTGTAGAAATTACCCTCAAAAGGACTGGAGCGGACAAAGGAAATTCATCTGTTGGCTGAACTTTTAAGTAGCAGTCCACAGGGGTAATTTACATTAAAGAAAAAGCAGTGTGAGGCTGCTTTGGGATTTACAGGCACTTTTGTTAGGAACGAAAATATCATACTTCCGACCAAAATGAATTGAATGGTTCAATGCACACAGAGTTCTTTTCATCTGTAAACAGTTTGAAAAATCCAGTAAGTGAGAAATGAAACACTGATTTGGTTTAAAATTGAAACCTCTCAGATAAATTTAATACTTATCCCAAGTATCAAAGTTTTTTGTGTTCACAGTACAGAGCTTTGGGCTATAGTGACGGCAGCATTCTGTGCTCCAGATTTGGTTAGTTGAAATGTCTGTACTATGGGGGCTTGAAATTCAGTGGAAATGAGAAAAGAATACTTGAAATGCAACAATTTAAAATTATAAAGAACACATGTATTAGAATACACGTATATATCTTCAGACATATGAAGTGTGGGGGTCATATAGCAGAGTGAAACTGTATTTCCTGGTACTTGATACCCATAAAACTCTGGGAACAGGTATATCTGATGGGTTCTGGAGACTACGGGTAAGTACAGTATTAGGAAAGACTGCTAACCAGGCAGTGGACTGGTCATAGGTTGGCAGTGTTTCAAAGATTAAAAAAAATTCAATTTGTTTGAGTGGTAACTAGTAGGCTTTTTGACTCCAGGAGCCTTTGTAGGCTATGATGATTTACAACCAGAGTTGCTAGCACTTGCCTGGTTTTTAGGAGTCTCTTAATAAATGTCAATTTCCATCTCTACACTCTGTTCCCATTAGACATTTCGATTTTAGAGAAGCCATTGTAAGTAACATAAATTAACTGTGTCTATTTAAGTTTTGATTAGTAGATGTTCCCTGTTTCCCATATAATTTTGAATATAAATATGTGTTCCTATATTTTACTTACATACACATGTGCGATGTGTAATTTATGAATATGCGTGTTGATATGCTAAACTAGAGTTTTCATAATCTATATTTTTAGTCATAATGAAAGGAATGAAATTTTAAAATAATAAATCATAAATTTTCCTGATGTGAAACCTCTAGTGTAGGGTGACCAATTTAGAATCACTGAACTAAGACTTTAGAATCACTGAACGTCATTCCAAAAGGGAGCTTGAGTTCATCTGTCTGCGTAAACTTTCCTTCTTGTTCAGAGGAGGAACTGAAGCCTGATAAGGTGAACTGATTTACTTTAGCTTGTTGATTCCAGTGACCTCAATGTGAGCAAATCCTTATTGGAAATAACGAAGTCATTTAGATCTAGGTCTGATGGATTCATTATTGATCATGTCAGATAATATTCATCTTGAAGCAAAAAATTTCATGAGGGTCATAAACCAGTCACTGAGACAATGTCTTATCCTGCTTTCTCTCCCTGACCAGCCCTCATTTCTGGAAGAAAAGGGCTGCCAAGACCTTTAAAATAATAATTGTATCATTGGAAGAAAATATCCAGCTTTCTAGGTCTAATTTGAAAGATGCCTCTCATTTGTTGTGTAAGTTCCAAAGTCTGTGCTTATTTTTGTTTAATTAGGAGCCTTATTTGAGTTTTACCTCATATAGGAGGGTCGCCTTAGACCTCTGAGCAAATGCCCCTGTCATTATTGATTTCGGTAGCATGACATTTGTGCGGTCCAGACTCATGGATTTAAAACAGACAATTCCCAAATTGTTTTCGTAAGCCACTAAAGAAACAAAGTGTTTTCTTCTAGATAATTTTAAATTGCTTAAACAATATTCTTATTAAGGAAGACAGTTCTCAAGAAATGTTCACTTTGCTTATTTTTAATAATTAGCATTGAAAGTCTTCTTAGTATGCAATTTTATAATTGTTTGCCACTCAAATCATATTTATATGTAATGCAGAGAACGTATAATACCTTACTTGAATTTCATCTAGCGAGTCAATAGTATTTATTCTTCCACCTATAAAAATCAATTCTGTGAGTCTGTCATAGTAAATTTATTTTGCCATTAATTCATCTAAATTTACCATTTCTAACTGAGCAGCAATGGCTCGTTACTTATCCAATGTTCATGTTTTCCTTGTTTGTGGGCAATGTGCCCAACTGGGGAAAACAGCAATATTTCCTGACTTCAGTCAAAGAAACATAAATACCAGAATGTCTTCAAAGATTTGTGTTCTTTTGATCTTATCCTTTCCGTCTATCTGCTGCCTGGAATATATTCACGAGAGCAGCTCCAGCAGCTGTCCTGCAGCGTGAGGTAACCTTTATGACAGACACCAGTGCCAAGGGTGGTGGAGCAGAAAGATGATGGGAGACAGCCCTGGCGTGCTTGTTTTCAGATGAGAGAAAAATGAACCCGAGTGCCTCCAAGCTGCCTTTACTGTACACTTCCTGCTCTAGGCAATGGAATGAAATCCCTTCCGACAAACTAAGCTTAATTTTCCCAACTTTCCCTCAGCTCAAGAAAGTTTATGGCTACACATTTCTTGTTATGGAAATATAACCAGAGTATCCTACAGAAAGGATGTGTCAAATTATTCCAAGAATACAGTGGGAACGGTGTTGTCCAGAGGAATATAAAGCTGTGTCTCACTGTGGGCTTCATATATTAGAGCCATCAGTGTCAAAAGCTTTAATACACATAAAGAATACCTCCAAAATGGTAGTATAATACCATTTTCTGTACAGTGAGATTAAATGTAAAATATCTATAATGTAATTATAAGTAAATTAAGGCACACTTTAAAAAAGAGGATGAAGGAGGAAAAAACAAGTACTCAGCTAAAACAATAGCAAATGAAAGAAAACATAAACATCAAAATGTGCAAGAAAATAGGAAACCAAGAGTTGCAGCTTAGCCAGTTTGGGCTGACTCAAGAAATAGTTCTAGAGATGCAAGCAACCTGCTTTCCTCCTGGGAACAGGAAGTTGAACGATTATTAAGTCAAGGGGAGAAAATACGGCAGAACATAATGTGAGCACAAACTTGAGAAGTAGTAGAAAAACATTTAAGCAAGAGCTGCCCAAGCTTAGGTCAATGAGCAGATTTTTGTAGAATCCAGGACATTTACAAATTGTGGTAAAAACATGATCATGACACAAAATGTATCTTTTTAACTATTGTAAAGCACACAGTTTAGTAGTGTTAGTTATATTCACCTTGTTGTGCAACAGATCTCTAGATCTTCTAGTCTTGCAAAACCAAAACCATACCAATTGAGCAACAATGACCCTTATCCTCCTTTCTCAAGTCCTTGGCCACCACCATTTTATTTTCCATGACTATTTTAGATACCTCATAAAGTGGAATCACACAATATTTGTCTTTTTGTGACTGTCTTCTTTCACTTAGCATAATGTCCCCAAAGATCATGTTTTAGTATGTAATAAGATTTCTTTTTAAAGGCTGAGTCATTTTCCATTATATGTATGCACCATAATTCGTTTATTCTTTCATCCATCAATGAACACTTGATGGGACATCACAAATTTGGGTTTTATTTTAATACAAAGCTCCTGGAGGCTTTATGCAAGAAAGTGATTTATATTTCAAGAAATCACCCTGGCGGCTGTATGATGGGAAGTATGGAAGCGGGATCAGTTTGGAGACTGTTATGTTGGCCCAAGGGTGAGAAAAATGGTGGTTTGAGTAGCTCCTCAATGGAGATGCAGATTTTATTTGAATGTGCTCTATTTGTGTAAATAAAGCTGTACAAATGATCATGGTCAGAGTGACCTACTCCTGACATGGTGTATGCAATATATGAGTTTAGAATTCCTGGGCTGTCATTATGAAGCAGATGGCTACCTCAGGATGGTGACCATGGGTGTGGCAAGGAAGACTAAGCTTAGTTCTTTGTCACCTAATGAATGGTTTATGGGGAATAAAGCAAGTGTTTCTGCATTTTTAAATCATGAATTTAATACTTGTAATGCCTTATAAAACTAAGGAGGAGTCCTATTAATTCACACGCGCACACACACACACACACACACACACACACGAGAGAGAGAAACCACACATGGTGAAGCTGATTTGCACTTAAGCATGCTCTGGAAGAGTAAAAGAGAACAGGAGCAGAAGATAGCAGCGGGCTGTTTCCAGGGAGACGCTCTCTTGTAACTGGCTTTCCTGAATGAACTTGGCTGTTCTTGTTGCAGGAGGAGCTCAGGGCCTTGCTATTGTCGAGGATGGCTGCTGTTTGCTTCCGGAGAGCTCCGATCTTCATCTCTGCTGTGAGCATTGTATTCTGGTTCCAGTATAGATTTCTTCAGCCATTTAGTGCAAATATGGACCTACATGGGACAGTGCTTTGGGCTCCCAGCCCCTGATTGGATCTTTCAGGTCTCCAATGGATAGAGAGACATTCTGCACCCTTCCAAGTGGCTTGTGTGTGTGAATATTATAACCTGTATTTGTCCTGTATTAAATCTGCTCTCTTGCAAACCGTTGACTCTAGAAAGGTAACTAATTCACGTGTCAACCCAATTGTAAATTTCCGTCTTGATTGAGCTTTTTCTCAGGTTCATTTTTCCTTCACGAATTCTGTCCCACTTGTCAAACGGAAGTAGATTTGTGCTGTCTCTTAATCTGAGTTCAGATAAACTGGTATACTTAAAGGGAATAAGCATTGTCAAACTCTCCCACATTTCTCGGGGGAAGGAATGTTCTCTAATCCATTAACCAGAAATCTCTCCCTGGTATTTCTCAGTTTATAAAAAGGGAAACTAAGTACAAATGCAGATTGAATATTCTTTTGGATGAGCATTGTAGGTTCTTACTAAACAGAATTTAGTTCCATTGACCCATTAGCCCTGAAATGTAGGCTTTTTTGCATAATCCATTTATTCACCCCATTTATTTAAGAAACCACAAACTTCCTTGTCATACTGCCTTCCAGAGATTTTTAAGCTGGTAGCTACAAAGTAAAAGAAGCCAATATAAGCACAGTTGATGATCCAAACCCTCAAATATTTATATTCCTTTCTTTGGGGAGAAACTGGGATATCAAATGTTTGTTTTCCTTACCTTCCAAGGAGAGAAAAATTTGACAGCTATTTTTTCTCCAACACAGGCACGTTTTACAATGACTTTTGATTAATCAAATTAAGACAGGAAACAAAAACTTTGCATTTGTTGAATTCCTATTTGGGGGTTAAGATGTTCGCATATATCTTATGTATCCTTTTAAAAATATTTTTCCCTTTCCTGTTGCCATTTTTTTTTTTTAACCAAGAACATGTATTGGTACATTGTATACATAGTGATTACATTCATCATGGTTGTTTTGTACCTGTACATGACGTATCTTGGTTCCCCCCCTCTTCCCCACCCCTCCCTTCTGCTCCCATGTTCCGTATTTATAGCAGCTTTATATATATATATATATATATATATATATATATATATATATATTTTAATGTATTTTTCCATTTTTCCCTTTCACCTTTCTTTCCTTTTCCCCTTCCTTCTTTTCCTCTTTCTCCCTTTATAGTTCTTCTCTCTTTTGAACATTATTTGCTTTTGTATAATATCTATTACACCTCTTTGTCCTTATTTACACTTATGGATTCTCACATCAGAGAAACAATTCAATGCGTACTCAGGAGTGCCTGATTTATTTCACTTAAGAGTATGTTCTCAAGGTGCATCCATTTACCTACAAATGTCTCTAGTTTATCCTTTTTATGGCAGAGTAATACTCCATTATGTAGAAAAACCACATCTTCTTTAGCCATTCATTAGTTGTTGGGCATTTAGGTTGTTTCCAAGACTTAGCTATTACAAATTCTGTTGCTATATACATGGTTGTGCATATATCACTGCGGTACGATGATTTTAATTCTTCTGGAAAGATACCCAGTAGAGGAATAGCTGGGTCAAATGGAAACTCCACTTGTAGTTTTTTGAGGAATCTTCATACTGATTTGCACAGTGACTGGACCAATTTACATTCCCACCAACAGTGGAGGAGGGTTCCTTTTTCCCTACAGCCCCGCCAGCACTTGTTATTGGTTGATTTTTTGACAATCACTGTTTTTCTGGAGCAAGATGGAATCTTAACGTTGTTTTGATTTGCTTCTCTCAAATGACCAGTGATGTTGAACACCTTTTCATGTATTTATTTGCCATTTTTATTTCTTCATTTGAGAAATGTTTATTCATTTCAGATGCCCATTTTTGGATTAGGTCTTTAAATTTAGAAGATTTGACTTTTTGAGTTCTTTGTATGTTCTAGATGTTAGACCTTTGTCTGAGGGACAGCTGGCAAAAATTTTTTCCCAGTCTGTGGGTTTTCATCCTGCTCTATTGGTGATTTCTTTTGCTGTACCAAAGCCTTTTAATAGCATGTGGTCCCAAGCACTGATTCTTTGTATTGTTTCCCGTGCAGTCTGGGTTCTGTTCACAAATTGTTTTCCTACCCCTATGTCTTTGAGAGGTCTTCCTATTCTATTCTCTAGTAGATTTAATGTTTCTGTTTTAATGCTTAGATCTTTGACCCACTTTGATTTTAGTTTAGTAAATGGTGAGAGACATGTATCTAGTTTTAGCTTTCAGCATGTCTTGCCACTTATTTTAACTTTAGGAAATTTTCAAGAATAGTACAGAGAGCTTCCCAAACCTCTTTCCCAGACACCTAGTATGCTGAATTTGTTTTATAATTCTTTTCTGTCACATTCTATCGCCTATCATTGTTTCTGAGCAATTTAAAAGTGGATTGCATGCTTAGTATTGTTTTAACTCTGAATAGTTCTTCAATGTGCTTTTCTAAACACTAAGAATATTCTCTTTCATAGCCACAGTTACTATGTTCAGGAAATTTTGCATTGATACAATATTTGTATCTAAACTACCACCCAGATTTCTATTTCTACTCATTGTCCCAATCATGTCTTTCATAGCACTTTTGTTCATAAAGCCTCGGAGCTAGCCTTGCATACGGAATAAGCTGAATTCCTTTCATCTCCTTTATCAGAAACAGATTTTACATTTGGTTTTGCTTTGTCTTTCATGACTTTGCTATTTTTTCAGAATATAGTCCAGTCATTTTATAGAGTGTCCCCCAGCCTAGACTGCGATTTTGCAAGTTCCCTAATGATTAAAGTCTGTGTCGATGGTTGGAATGCTACACAAGCTCATGTGTCCTTATCAAGGCCTCTTATCTGAGTGTACAGTGTATCTGTCATTCTAGATTTGTCCAGTGGGAGCCTCTTCAAGCCAGCTCTTGTGTGTGTGTTTTTTTTAAAGGCTCATTAAAAAAAATAATTTTAGAATAATTTTACAGAAAAGTTGCAAAGATAACCGAGAATTCCTTACATCTTGCACTTATTTTCCCCTATTGTCAACACCTTATATTATTATGGCTCATTTGTAGCAACTAAGTATCCAACCCTTGTGCCTTACTACCAACTAAACGCCACGCTTTATTTGAATTTCATTAGTTTTCTCCTAACACCTTTTCTTCTGTTCCAGAATCCCATTGGCATACTGCATTACATTTAGCTGCCGTGTCTCCTTAGCCTTTTCTGCTCTGTAATGGTTTCTCAGACTTTTCTCATTTATGACGAACTTGGTAGTTTTGAAAAGAGCACTGTCCTGTGCCCTTTTGACATGCAGATTTTCTTATTTATTGTGTGCTGCCTCACTTTCTGGAACAAGAAGATGTTTTGGCTCATTTTGTAACTTTCCTAGTTGAATTCTAGAATTTGCTATTCATCCAAGAAGCCCTTGCTCCCTTTAATAGAAAACGACGTTTAGAGACTAATATGTGGGGCCTGTACAGGCTCAAGGACAGCAGGTTGTCAAGTACCATTGATCTGAGTTCTATGGGGAGACACAGCTAGGAGATATAGATTAGACATAGATGTAGATGTAGCTATCAATTCACAAGGATGCCTATATCTTTAGCCAAGCCCCTAAGGGCTCTTCTTTGTCATCTTCCTTTCAATTTTATAGCTATTTCTTCTATGGGGATGACCAGTACCATCAACACTTCTTGGTCACTTGTTCACCTGCTCAATTCTACAATACAGAGAAATTAGCTTTAGAATTTCTACGTCAATATTACTACAGTGAATCAAACTGATATACAAGAATTCAAAATTTGTTTGCAATAGTCTTTTTTCCCTAGACTGATGGGATACCATCAAGTTCAATAGGTGCTTTAATTAGTTCTTTTTCTTCCTTTCCATGTAGTTATTCATTTGAATCACAGGTAGATTCATTTGTTACTGTTTACATGCAGCTTCAGTTTGTTGTTTTTTTTCTTGTTAACTCTGTGGATTTAATTAATTAGTTGATTAACTTTGACTTTCTAGTAACAGGGGCCAGCAATTTTTTTTTTTTCTGTGAAAGGACGGAGAGTAAAGGTCAGATTTTTGTGGGCCACACAGGCTCTTTTGCTCCAACTTAACTCTGCTGGTTTTGCAAGGTATCACCTACAGATTGTACACAAACAAATGCAAACAGTGAGTTCCAATAAAACTTTATTTACAAAAATAGGCAGCAGGATATATCTTGTCTGCAGGCTGGTGTTTGCTGGGCCTTGTTTTAGATCATTAAAATGATTCCCCATGGAGAAGAGGAGGGAGAACCAAGATGCATTATGTACAGGTACAAAATAAATGTGATGAATGTGACCATTGTATGTAAAATGTACCGATACATGTTCTTGGTTTAAAATAAAAATAAAAATAAAAATAAATGACTCCTCAAACCAAAACTATAAGAAAGGTATTTTCAGGGACACATTTTCTGTTGCTTTATCTCTTCTACCATACGGACTGATCGTATTTTCTAAAGGTGATCACATCTTCCACCAAACATGCTCCTCTGAGATGCAACTTTGCTAATCCCTCATGCAGACAGAATGTATTTCTCCACTCCCTTGAATTTAGGTTGGTGCTGACTAATACAATGCCGTGGAAGTGACTCCCTGATCAATATAGTATGGTGGAAGTATTGCTGTTCCGATTTTGGTCTTCCATTTCCTGCCTGCCTCTGAAATGCTCATTCTGAAAGAAGTTAGTCATATGTAAAAGTTTAGCCACCTAGAGATGTCCACATTGTGAGGGAGTTCAAACTAACTACATAAAGAGAGAATAGTGGCTAAGAGTACTGGTTCATGCCTGTAACCCCAGTGCTCAGGGTTTCTGAGGCAGGAGGATCACAAGTCCAAACTTAGTTTGGGTAACATAATTGCTTAATTACTTAGTGAGACTCTGTGTAGAAATAAAGGATACAAAAAGGG
>PVJO010024425.1:0-24426 GCA_004026905.1 Hystrix cristata | reverse complement strand
AAAAAAAAAGAATCACTGGTATGAGTAGTACTTGGAAGGCAGAAGAAACTGAAGACCAATGTTTAAAGGATATAACAGCAAGAGATGTATCTATTCAAGCAGACTGTAGTTCTTCAAAAACTCAGAAACTTCTTCCTTCTTTTCCTTTTTGTATTCTATCCAGGCTACAAGCCTATGGTTGGTGCCATCTACTGCGATCTGTCTGCCCACCTCAGTTTGCAGGACTACATGTCGATTATTTCCACAGACACACCCAGAACTGTATTAATCTGCTAGGCATTTCTTAATCCAGTCAAGTTGACATATCATGAATAATGGTTACAAACCCCTTCCACCAAGGACTTCAGATTAAGCAGTTATTTCAGATGCCTATCTCCAGGGTTCTTCAGGAAAATATCTGGCAGCCAGATAAGAGAATATCCTTGAGTAGCATCCTTAAGTGCACCAAGTTTTTCTCTACAAGAAACAACTCAAACTTTTTGTAGAGACTGCCATGTGGCAACTGCTGAAGAATTCCACCTAACCCTGCTAGTCAAGAGCCACAATTTAATCTCACCTATGGAATTTATGCCCTTATTGTAGAATTCAGCAACCTTATCTCACTAGTGGCTCTGAAGAGCCTAATGCCACCAAGAACCTGAGGATACTCAAGTTCCTTCAAGTGCAACCAGGATAATCATCTGTAGCTGCCATAATAAATTTACCCCAAACTCACAATGACCTAAATAATATTTCCTGATATATACAAAGTATAGTGTGCGTGAGCATCTCTCTTTCCTGCAAATCAAAATTGTTTGTATAGCGTGGCCTCCAATGTATTTTGGCACTGAGCTGCAGCTTCTGACAATATATAGTAAGGTGGCCACAGACATCATTTATTTAATGCTGTTGAAATTAAATAAAACTGTGCACCAATAAATCTGTGCATTTTGGTAGCCCATCTAGTAATGAGGATGGAATGCTGGAGTAAAGAAGGAGCACTGAGAGCCTAGATACACTGGCCCCAAGATTTGGAAATACCCGGGAGTATCACGGACTAACTTCACTCTTACTGAAATTGCTGTTTGTCCCCCTACATCGTAAGTAGGAAGCACGTCAACTACTTGGTCTCATCACTTGCCTTCTACCCACACTTAGTGGCCCATTGCCTGCCCCGTATTACCTATGACCCCATAGCTTCTAAGGGACACAGCTTTCCATACTGTCACATACTGCTGTCATTTCCAATACATGCCATCATCATTGCCTGCATATTCTGCCCACCCAAAGCTATAATCATGTCACTTGCTAAATCTGTGCCAAGTCTCAAGGTAGCTATTCTCTTTCCAAGTATGTGTTCTCAGATAAAGAGATTACAAAGAGCTGCAATACCATAGAACCGATCTGTATGTAAGTACGGATTGTTAAATTTTCTGCTTAATTTTAAAATTTAAGGCTTATGCCAGTTTGTGAATATAAACTTTGAGACACACCATCAGTTAATGAATGGATAAAGAATATATCTTCCATAACATACACAATGGAATGCTATTCAGCCATAAAAATAAAATCCTGTCCTGTGTGGCAATCTGGATAGAACTACAGATTATGAGAAGTAAAATAAGTCATGCACAGAAAGATACTGTACGATATCGCTCACATGGGCTTTCCAAAAAGTTGATCTCATACAAACAGAGTAGAGTGGAAGTTGCCAGAGTTGGGGGAGAGTGGGGAAAGAATGGGGAAGTGTTGACATGTGAGTGCTTGGCTACAGTTAGACAGAAGAAAGAAACTCTGGTGTACTATTTCCCAGTACAATGATTACAGGGAACAATAATGAACTGTACATTTCAAAAAACTAAAAGATGCTACAAGTTTTTTACCCTGAAGAATTGATCACTGTCTGAGGAGATAGACACGTTCAGCCTGATCGAAACATCATACAGCATAAATACATTGCAAAACATTATGTGGCACCCATTATTATGTAAAATTTTTATGTTTTATGTATCAATTTTTTAAATTCTAAGAATAAAATAAGAAGTTCTAAGATACAAAGAAGCATCAACAAAGGCTACCTCTCTCAAAAGGCCCAGTGTTTCGCTCATCAGACGTGGAAAGAAAAGCATGGCCACCACAATGGTGAGCTCTTCACGACCACAAGTGTAGCCTGTGATGGTAGCGCCCTTCCCAACAATGATCACTTCCTCGGAAATCTCACTGGTCTCTGAGGTCTTGAACCAGAATGAAGAGTCTGAAAACTAGTTTTTGAAGATCCCAAACCTATCCCGGAAACTGAGGAGTAGATAATGACCTTAGAAAAGTGGTAACTCAAAGAATCTGCTGATGTTGGCCTATGACATGGTCACGTAATTCCTACTACATAAACTACTTTGTGGTACCTCTTAAGACTGAGTTCCACTGCTGTGGGGCATGTGGTGCCCTCCCTCTCCTGGAGCCTCCTGAAATTGTGCTCCTCATCTAGATAGTGCACTTTATTTCTTCTTACATAGACAAAATTCTTCTGAATTGTGACCAGTGAGTTCTTCTGATCCCATTAGACATCTGGCAGTCTGATCTCCTGATGTGTCTTTTTGTTGTTCTTGTTTGCCTTTTAAAGATAATATACAGTATTTTATCAATGTAAAACATTTACAGGATTTAAAAACTCAAAAAGTACTATAAATCTGCTAATTAAAAATAAAAATTAGTTATTATTATCATATTTCTATTTTCAGAAACAGTCTGAACTCTTTTTATTGTCTTATGTGGTATTTATTTTCATATTTATTAATATACTTGTATCGTTCCCCTTACCTACCAAACTTTTCAAAATTTTTAAATCCATCAAAGCATCGAAAGAATGAAACCTTTCACCAAGATTAAACTATTGACCTATTGTTAACATTTCGCTACAATTTTTCCTTTCCACTCTCTTTTAAAAAAATTATTTCACGTAAGCATGAAGTATGAATCCTTATAGCCAAATACATAAGTACATATCCTCTGAAACAAGGGCATTGTTCTCCAGAATATCCTCAGGTTTTAATACGTTTTTTAAAGAATTCACAGACCAAAATAACAAATCTCCAACTCAGAAATGACAGCCCAAAGGCTTAATGAGGCACTGTATACCAATCATGAGAGGGCATGTATTCTTACACTGCCTACTAACACTTTCCCGGCCCATGTATGTGGATAGCGTAGAATTTTAATATACTGTATCCCTTCACATCCCTCTACCTGTAATACTTTTTTCTATAGGAATTATGGGGCACATTTCCAATGCTCCCCTTCAACCCTCAGTGCTACATATGATTTTCATATCCCCTGATCATTTCTAACTGATTTGTATGACTAGCAAACTAGGAAGACCGCGAATGTACTTTCAACCACACAAGAATTCCATCAAGCTTCGCCAGGTCCAAAGTGTGAAATATTCCTTGGGGCTTTCTGTGACATCATCCCTTCATGGTAAAAGCAGAGGAAAGCATGATAGAAATTAGTATCTATTTTAATAATATTTTTATTCCTCCAGGGAATTATTTATGGGTACAGTTAACTCCAGGCTCCACAGGCCCTCTTGAGGCCTAATATCAGTAAGATGAAAAACTACCAAGTATTACAAGAAAATATTGCTTTTCTGAAACATGTTTTTTCCCAGGGTACCAGTAATAAAAGCATCTTTCCTTCTGAAATTTGGAACATCTCTGATCATTGGCACA
Source organism: Hystrix cristata (assembly GCA_004026905.1). Taxonomy (NCBI): domain Eukaryota; kingdom Metazoa; phylum Chordata; class Mammalia; order Rodentia; family Hystricidae; genus Hystrix; species Hystrix cristata. The sequence goes on along the minus strand of PVJO010024425.1, from coordinate 20,722 downwards.
CAATACCCAATACCAACAATGTAAATTAGGAGAGGTTTAATTTGGGTCCAGATTTCAGGGTATTCAGTCCATGTTCAACTAGTTCCAAGGCAGAAACATCATGGCAGAAGGACATGGTGGAGTAAAACTGCCTAGTTTGCAGTAGCTGGAAAGCAGAGCAGGAGAACATTGCCAGAAAGGAAAAGGCGAGGCATAATATACAGCACCCAAGGTATGCCTCCATGACCCACCCAGATACACTCAGAAGTGTGTTTTACTAATCTGTTAGGCATCCCTTAATCCGATCGAGCTAACAGAGGATTGACGGTCACAAACTCTTAGAAGATTAAAGCATTCGTGTAGAAAAATGGCGTCTACAGCATCTGGGATCAAGTATAGAGAATTACTATAAAAGAGTTACTTTAGGAACTCTGGTCTTCCTAAACCAGAAGATCCAGCTGCCTCTTCAACCCTCCTTCTCAGGAAGCAGGGAATTAATGTTCCCAAGATCCTGAAATACACCTTCAACTGAAGCCAGGAAATAAGAACTCTTTTGGATATAGCCTGAGATCAGAGAAGAAACCAAATGAAGAACAAGATAGAGGATATACACTGTTAAAATGCTCGAGAAAATAAGTATAAACACTTTGGTCACTGGTAGAAAGGACCTTTCATTTGGAGTCCAGCATGGGCAGCCGGGATAAAACTTTAAGTGTATTTTATAGGCAGTAAAGTTGCTCTTTGATTTTGTTTTCTTTTTCTCTGTTTTTAGTCTTTTTAGACTTTCCCTTTGGGCAGTAGTGATCCAAGTAATTTGTAAGTATGCTTGTTTAGCTCTCTTTTTCTGTGCCTATTAAACTTTCTTGCTTTTGATGATCTTTAAGAGGAAAAATCAGTAGCACTCCCTCACAACAATCTTCCTATCCCTAGAAGTCTGACCAAAGGTTAACTTGGCTCTTGAATATCCTCCCTCATTTTTCATTTTCCCAATTCCCTCTGCACCAGCCAAGTAAGAAGGAGGAATCAGAGCTTCCCAAGCAGTTTTACATCACAAGAATGACTTCCTAGATTTAAAAAAAAAAAAAAGTTTTTAAAGATGGACCAAAATTTATCCCTTCTTTCACACAGAGACCATTTCTCCTGTACATTTTACAAAGTTAAATGTAAAATGTAAAGTTTTGATTCTCATAGCAACTATGACAGAATTGGAAACACCTACTATCTAAAATAAACTAGCATAGATAATAATGCCTCGATTTATGAAAGATTATAACATCTAGATTTCACTGATATCATACGTAAAAATCTCTGAGCCAAGAAAAATGTGAAATCAGCATACATGGAAATAACAAAATAAGTTATATTTCTAAGTGGTAAATATCATGGACATAGAGGAAAACATTTAAACTGGCCTTTTGTTTAATTTCACTGAATGATTTTGGAACTTCAGTAAGAATTTCTGTCTTCACTTCTCAATGTGTGCTCTGTAGGTAAGTAATATCAAATTTTCCAGGATATGTGTGTTTAAAGTAGCCATCTTGAATCCTTTCCAGGCAACTGATTCTCACCCATACTAATGTTTGAGGACATTAAGAAGAAGAAAAAAACAAGCAATTATTTGAGATAAATCATTTTCCAAACATAAAACATCACTAATAATTATAAAAATGACTAAATTTCCCTGGATTGGACATACATGCTAAAATGTTATTTACTTATAAAATGGCATTTTGTCCAAGTAGGGCACCATCAGTTCTGAGTTGATCATAGTTAAAATTAGTTGATAGAAATATGGAGTATTACATTATTCTAATTTGCATATATTTCAAATTTCTACACTAAAATGTCTTTTAACGTGTCATTACATAGTGTTTTAACCAGCTTTTCTGTTGCTAAGACCAAACACCCAACATGTATAATTTAAAAGAAGCAGAGTTTGTTTTTGTTCTTGGTTTCAGAGGACTCAGTCCATGGTCAGCCAGCTCCAAGACACTAATGTCCTGGCAGAAGGGCAGAGCAGAACTAAGCTGCTTACTTCATGGTGATCGGGAAGCAGAGCAAAGAAACACCACCAGAGACAAAAAGGGCAGGGACCAAACATAAAACCCAAGGTCACATATAACCCATATAACCCATACAGATACACCCAGAAGTGTGCCTTAGTAAATCTTTAAGTGTCACCCAAGCCAACCAATTTGACAATTAGGCCTTAACTGTCACACATATAGCCTTCCCAAAACAAGGAAGATATTTTGGTCATAAAGTGGCTTAACTTTATTCAAATGATTAAATCAAGACAAATTAATTTACCATGCCCTAAAACCATTCAGTATACATCTGACATTTAATCTAATTGTGCCTGAGCAAGACATGATAAGAGTATTTTTTTCTATTTAAGAGTTATTTTCTTCTTTGAAAACAGCACTCCACTAGAAGTATTCAATTAAAATTGTTTTTTACCTGCTTGACATTCCTCAGTGTGTCCAATAGCACTTACTAATTATAACTATTCTGATGTAACACCACCTTTCATTTTCTGATCCGTTTCATTCTCACATGACCCTCTTTCTCTTGAAAAATAAAACTCTTACTTTGGAAAAGCAACTTTCATATCTAGGATCAGTGGAAAGGGTCACGTCTCATTTATTAATGTGTTGAAGTCTTTGTCCCCTTAGTCTTTTTTGATCTGAAGAAAAATAACTTCATTTTTTCTCCTAGCCCCAAATACTCTGAGGCATTGAACTCTTAGCCTCTCTATGCCTGGCAGCTGCTTTTTAAAGGGCTAAACTCTTCTTAGCTTGGTTTGTACAAGTAAAACAATTTGAAGTACATCCTCTAGGTTTATGAGATCAATAGACCGGTCTACACAGGTGATGGCAGAATGGCTATAAGAGATGTCCAGTCCATGGCTTTCAGATGGCTCAACAGTCTTTACACACATTGGCAAGACTGAACTAATCAATATCTTCCAGCTTATGCCAATTGCACCACTGTGCAGACAAACAGCAGTGAATAGTCTAATCAAAGTCATACTTAGAACAGTCTACAGTAATGATTTTATACAAATAGTCTGGTTCTTTCCTTTAAAAAAAGAATAGCATTATCATTATGATACTATATTTTAACACATTCATTGTATTTTTAAAGGGGTAGCAGTCAAATGGAAAATAATTTAAAATGGAAGAAAATTCTTATTTTAAAATTAACTTTGTGTTAATGTAGAGATAGGCATTATCTTTGGAAGAGCACACTTTATCTCTCATGTTTTCATTGGATCATATTAACTGTGCTTAATCAATACTCAGTGGCTACTTGGGGTTTTACATATGCTAAGGCTTTCCCAGCTAAAAACATATTGTCTGCATAAACATAAAATAAATCAATTGTTCCAGAATAAGTTTGATGTTAAATATGTAAAGAAAGAGGAAGGTGTGATAACCCCAGAAGCTGATTAGCAGTCACTTGTAAGAAAGAGGCAGAGTTGAAACTGGGAAAAAGCACAGAGGCTTCTGGTACACTGACAATATTTTCCTTCTTAAATTGAGAGGTGGCTACACGGGCATTTGCATTCATCATTATTCTTTGTTAGTTATGTTTTATACCTTTTCAAATATATATTTTACAATTTTAAAACATGCTTAATCTTTGTACCTTCCTCTCAATTTTGGTTTGAACCTAAAACTGGTCCAAGAAAATAAGAGTTTAAAAAATAATAAAAATTTATATAAACCTTTGAAAAAGTTTAAATAGAAAAAGTATATAAGAAACTGTGACTTATATCCGGTTTGCTAACTGTAGCTCTGACCAATACAAAACAAGAAGCAAGTCAGAATTTCAAATAGACATTTTCCCACTGTTAAAAGTATTATCCATTTGGAAATACACACAAACTTATTTTTGTGAATTTTGAAATTTCTTCAGTAAAGATGTTGGGCTTAGTGCAACATTTCAAGTATGTGGATAAATGTAGAGGCACTCTCTTTCAGTTAATATTTACAATGAAACATTTTTGTTTCTGCACAATTACTCTGTACATTTCGTAGTCAGTCTCTCTTCCCTTTCCTCTGTAAGGTCCCTCAATTAAATTCCAAAGACACGTGATCCTTTCTCCAAATGTGAGCTAATACTACTTGTAGAAGCCTCCTCAGCAGCCCCCTGCCCCAACCAGGCTAATGTGCAGCCCAGATTAAAGATCAGATAGCATAAGTGCTGACCACAAAGCTCAAAGGTATTTTTGTTGGGGCCAAAAATAGTGTTTGTGTTATAACACAACCTAAAATAACCTATTTGAATTTTGTTATTATTTTTGTTTGAATTATATAGTTCATAAAATTCAGAGTTAACTTTTGCTGGCTGGCAATTGATACCCATAAATTCCATGCAATATCAATTATTAGGATGCTTAACATTCTTAAACCTGAGCTCAAGACACTACCAGAAAAATCTTATTCCACCAATATCACACCAATAAGAAATATAAAAAGACAAAAGCAGAAGAAAAAAATTAATGTTTTATAAAGAATGCTATGTTGGGGCTGGGGATTTAGCTCAGTGGTTAAAGTGCTTGCCTTGCAAGCACAAGGACCCGAGTTCGATCCCCAGCACCAAAAAAAAAAAAAAAAAAATGCTATATCATTCATAGTTGTGATGGGAGATCAGAAAAATGACATGGAAGAAGACATATTCTGTGGTACCATAGAGCAGGACTAAACTTAGTGACCAAAGTTACCATTCAGTTACTACTCACTACCGTAGCATCACCTCCAAAATACCTAACTCGTGCACCATCCTTAAGTTATCCCTAATCTTCCCATAACCTCTCAGTCTAACAATCCCTACCTCCTACCCCTTTCAGTTGGTCAACTTCCCTTGAGTCTCCCCAGTTCTACCTCCAAAACTCTTTTATCTATTATCTCCTGTCTTAGTCACTTTTCTTGTTGCTGAAACAAAATACCTGACACCCAAGGTAAAGAAGGAAAAGTTTACTGTAGTTCACAGTTTGTAGAGGTATCAGTTCATAGATGGCTGGTTTCAAGCTGATTTGGTGGCATGGCAGAGGGGCATCACAGTGGAGAAACAGTTCAGGGCGCAGGCAAGCAGGAGACAGCAAAGCAGCAAGCAGCAGCAGCAGAAGCAGCAGCAACAGGAAGACATAAGCCTCTCCCTCTTATCCCTTCCAGACTACTTGCCTCTGGGGTGGTGCCACACATATTCAGAATGGGCCTTCCCATTACCCACACTCAGAACTGTGCTTAACGAATCAATGGACTAATTTAGTAATCACACACCCTTAATCCCAGCATCGCACAATTTAATCCCAGGATCCACATCCTAAAATCAGACCTCTGAAAAGCCCTACTTAGGACCACATGAGGCTTTGGGGGGATATCTAGATACAAGCCATAACAACTCCCAACACTGTTCAGTGTCCTTTCACTCAGATCTACTTTTTGACTAAAAACAATAAGGCCTTTCAAGAGCCTAGACGCAATTCACCCAGGAAATTGCAAAAATATGGGTTAGTGCTGGGGATATCCCCAGAAAAATACCCACTAATGCCATTTTGGAGGTGCGACCTGATCTGTGGACCTGCCACAAAGCCATACCTCAGTAAAGGAAAGCCTAAAATTATCGGAACCTAGACACCCAGGACTCAAATCACGACAAGAGTCTTTAAACTAATTCATTTCCAGTATATTAAGAATCCTCTGAGAAAAGCCCTATTTCCCCAAGATAATGCCATAGTGAAGTACTGTAAAAAGTTCGACTGCAAGACACTGAGTCATCAGTGACGGACAAGTTATGAAATGGTTCCTTGCATGTAAATTCACAAGGAATCACTACGCTAAAGCATAGGGATTTAGGCTATTTAAATTCTGACAAAATCTAGCACTTATGTCAACACTTTGAAAGCAATTAACAAGCAGTCATAAAATACAGTTGATCCTATGCTTTCAAGGATAGTACTGCAGGTATGCTCTGTATAATCGCAATTGAAACATTGTAATGCTGTATTGTTGCAAAATTTATGAATTTGGAAAAGTCGAAATACTAATTATCTGGGTCTTGGCAACAGAGTTTGTTTATTCCAGAACATATTTTATTGTTAAGGATTGGCCGATTTGTTCCAAGGAGTACTTTTGCTTTCCTTGTTAAAACTGAATGGAATGTTTCATAAAGCACATGCTAAACATGTATTTCTAACTTGTCATCTGGAAAACGTGTTTTTATGTAACCATAGCTCAAAACTGGCACTTCATCACAATCTAAACTGAATAGTGCTGGTGAAGTTCCTCACCTTCCTTGAACGTCTAGTTCCTGAGATTAGTGATATGTAATTTAATACCAAAAAAAGAAAAAAAGAAGGTGAAAGCATTTTTCTAACTACAAAGGAAAACGTTTTGTAAAGGAAAAATAGAGAAAAAGAGAGAGAGATACAAAATTTTTGTAAACTGGGATAAATACCTCCATGTTTTGAGCACTGTATGGAATCACTGTGTTCTTTATGAAATTTTTTTAAAGCAGGTGACTAATGTTTTTCTTAGTATATGTTTGTGATACATAACGAATACATTTATCTGGAGAGTTCCTACATGTACATATTGTATCTCAATCTTTTTTACTCCTCCTTCCTCTCCCACTCTACTCCCTCTCTCCACCTCTAGATCCCCTTCCCCTTTACAAAAAGTGTATTTTGCCATTTCTTCATATCTGTTTTTTTATTTTGTTCTCTTTTATTATTACATGTTTGCAGTACATAATGATTACATTCAGTGTGGGGAGTTGATACATGTACATAACACATCTTAATTATTTTTATCCCTTCCCCTTCCCTTACTTCTACACCCACTACCCCAACACCACTTCCCTCCATCTCTTACATTATTTGATGCACAATTATCTTGTAGTGTTTCAAAATGAAAGTACCAGCATGAATTGTCACTAAAATCAAGATGTGTCAATTATAACTAAATTGAATATAAATTTAAATTTATTGTAGTAACTAGAAATACCTATTTATGATTAATAGGAATAAAAACTTTACAAATTAGCCAAATAAAACTAAAGTGTAAGACAAAAATGTACAAGTACAGACAAACAACTTTTCTGGTAAAAAAACAAATATTGTGATGCAATTTGTTGTGGACTTGACTGAACCATCGAGTGTCTAGATATTTGGCTATACGTTATTTCTGGATGTGTCTGTGACGATGTTTCCAGATTAAATTAGCAATTGAATCAATGCTCACTAAAGCAGACCACTCTCTCCAATGTATGTGGGACTGATTCAGTCTGTTGAGACTGTGACTATGAAAAAAGGCAGAAAGAGGAAGAAATGACCTCTTCAGACTGATTGCCTGAGCTGGGACCCTGATCTTTTCCTTCCCTTGAACTAAGACCTATGTCACCAACTCCCCTGCTTCTCCGGCCTTTGGATGGAGACTGACCACTGCCATTGGCTCACCTGGGTCTCCAGCCTGTAGGCAGCAGACTCTGGAATTTTCAGCCTCCTTAAGGAAATGAGCTAATTTCCCATAATAAATTTCCATAATTACTCATATTAAATCTACTTATATATGTATGCATGTACAAACACACTTACATATATGCTGCACTGGTATACATGTGTGCATATGTATATATGTGTGTGTATTTACATGCATGCGCACATGTATACATACATAAGTGGATATACATCCATTTTATAGGCTCTGTTTGGAGAGTCCAATTAAACACATTCACATTTATAAATTTAATATGGTTTTAGCATATGAATATTAAATAAGCAAAAATTTTAAAATATTAAAGCAAGATATCTTTTACAGCTGTTTGAATAAAATAAAAAATCAGCATTATATATTGAATATGCTTTAATAGGCTGAGTCATATGCCATGAGAAATTGATATATATAAGTTTTTCAGACATCTTCCTTTTATTTTTCTTGCTCCTTTATCTGCTCCTAAACATTTTTGTACATTGCCTAATCTTGTATTTTACTGAGGGAAATGAAACAATAAAAAATTTCAAGAATTTAATGGTCAGCCATGATATTTATTAGAGCAGAAACATTGCTCAAACATGTGGCTTCTTTAGATCATTAAGGTTACTAAAATCTATATTAACATGGACAACAAAAACAAAATACGGCAGTTTCAAAAAAGAAATCCAACAACTCACATGTTCACTACTCCAGAGATATGGTAGGAAACTGACTTTCGAATAAAGTGTTGTTTTGTCTTTTTTTTTAATAAAAATATCAAAATTCTGTAACAAAATAAGAGAATAACAGTAGTTAGTAGACTGTGTATCAGTATCTTCAAAGTAGTTACTGAGGGTAAAATATTCTCTTATAAAGAAAGAAAAATTTTAGCACAAAACTTTTTTTAGCGAACTAAGAGAAACTAGTAGTACAAATGAGATGAACTAGTATGTATATTATTTCTGAAATAACAGAATAAGTAATTTGAGAAATACCTGAACCTCTCCCCAATTCCTATTTATTTATCTTCCATTTTGCTCATTTGTATTTATTATACAGTGTATATATAATTAGAGGTTATCATATGAGAGAAACCGTGAGACCTTTAAGTTTATGTGTCTGGCTTATTTCACTTAACATTATGTTTTCAAATTGCATACATTTACCTATAAATTTCTGAAGTTTATCTTTCTTTATGACAGAGAAGTAATCCACTGTGTACAAATACCACATTTAAGCCAGGCGCAGTGGTACACACTTGTAGTCCCAGAGGATCATTGAGACTTCAATGACAATCTGAATTACATAGTGAGACCCTGTCTCAAAAAACCATAGATAGATAGATAGATAGATAGATAGATAGATAGATAGATAGATAGATAGACAGATATCACACTTCCTTATCCATTCATCTGTCGTTGGACATACGCAATGTTTACAAGATCTGGATACTATAAGTCATTCTGCTATAAACATGAATATACATGTATCCTGATAATATGATGATTTTAACTCTTTTGGGAAGATTCCTAGAAGGAAGATAGCTGGGTCAAATGGAATTTCTATTTTTAGTTTTTTGAGGAACCTTCACACTAATTTCTATAGTAGTTGTACTATAGTTTACATTCTCACCAACAGAGTAGAAGAGCTCCTCTTTCCTCCACATCCTCACCAGAATTTGTTATTGTTAGATTTTTTTGATGATAGCCTTTTTGGGGGGGGTGTAACAGGGTATATCAAAGTAGTTCTAATTTGCATTTTTCTAACGGCCACAATACAGAACATTTTAATGTATTTATTTGCTATTTCTACAACTTCTTCTGGGAAGTGTCTATTAATTTCATTTGCCCATTTTTTGATTGGGTCTTTTATTTGGGGGAAGTCTAATTGTTTTGAGTTCTTCCATATATTCTAGATTCTGTCCAAGGAATAGCTGGAAAAAAACTTTCCCATCATGTAGGTTAACTCTTCACTCTCTTGGTTGATTCTTTTGCCATGCAGAAGGTTTTTAATTTGACATAATCCTGTTTGTTGATTGTTGGCATTATTTATTGTGCCACTGAGATTCTGTTGAAAAAGTCCTTGCCTATGCCTATATCTTTAAGAGTTTTACCGATTTTATCTGTCAACAGATTGTTTCTGTTTTAATGCTTAGATCTTTGAGCTATTTTGATTTTAGTTTAGAGCATAGTGAGATATATGGATCTAGACTCAGTGTTCTGCATATAGATATACAATTTTCCCACCACAATTTATCAACGAAACTAACTTTCCTCCAGTGTATCACTTTGTCTGAAAATAGGATAGCTACCCCTGCTTGTTTTCAAACTCCTGTTGCATTGAATATTGTTTTCTATCTTTTGATTTTTTGTCTATAAATTTCTTTTAAATTAAATGTGTTTTTCTACACAGCTTATCTTTGGGTTTTGCTTTTCGATCCAATATGCCAATCTGTGTCTTTTGTTTGAGAGCTCAGACCATTCACACTGAAAATTATTATAGCAGTTCGAGATTTAGCTCAAATGGTAGAGCACTTGTCTAGCAAGTGCAAGGCTCTGTGTTTGATCCCCAACACCAAAAAAAAAAAAAAAAACCCTTGGAAATTATTATAGAAATGTACTGAATTATTCCTGTCATTGCATTATCTTCCTGTTGCTGTTTTTTTTCTCCCCTTAACTACTCAGTCTACTTGATATATTCACTCTAATAGATTTTTTGGCATTATTGGCTTCATTGTCTAACTAGGATATCCTTCAGAAATTTTTGGAGTGTTGGTTTGGTGGTCATGAATGTCCTATAATGCTTTTTATCATAGAAAGGCCTTCATCGATTTTGACAGACAGTTTTGCATGATATAACAGTGTGTCAAGTGAGTTTTTTTGGTTTTTTTTTTGTTTTGTTTTGTTTTTTTTCCTTTTAAAGCTTCAAACTTTTCACTCCAAGCTCTATTGGCCTTTAAGGTTTGTAATGAGAAGTCTGGTATAGTCCTAATGGTTTTACTTTCATAAGTAATTTGCTGCTTTTCTCTAACAATTTTTAAGATTCAGATCTTGTATTGGTCTTCTGGGATTTTGACAATAATATGTAGCTGAGAGATTATTTTCTGATTGTGGCAGTTTGGGGTTCTGTATGCCTCCCTTACCTGTATGTCAAATTCTTTCCACATAGTTGGAAAGTTTTCCTCTACAATTTCTGTGATGGCTGACTGATTTGTCAACTTGTAAGAGAAGCTTAACTAAATTGGCTCAGGAATTTTGCACCCTAGGGTGTAGAACACTCACCCTATGGTGGCGCATCACTTGGATGGTATAAAAGGGAAATGAAGAAGGATGGATCTGTTCTGGTTTCTTGGGATTGGCTTCAGTTCCTTTGGAGGAGCCCCACCTTTACTTGGAAGTAATCTCCTGGCTTCCAACACAGACTCTGCAGTTTCCATGACAGTGAGCTTCAGACCTTCACCTGGATCCTTCAGAGCTCCAGACCTGCAGCTGGACCTTCGGACCTCCAGTGCGCAGACGGACCCTCTGCACTCTTCCACATCTGACTTTATAGGCAGCCCTTGTAAGCCAATCTGTAAGCTCTTACATATTCATATATCATGCATTACACCTGTTTCTCTAGTGAATGCTGACTAATACAATTTCTGTAAACAGGTTTTTAATGCTTTTGGTGTTGACTTCTGATTTTTCACTAATTCTAATTAATCTTGAGTTAGTCTTCTTAGCTCCATCTACTAGCTGATAGATCTATTTTCAGTGATCTCTTGCTGTTATAAAGTATCTGTGTGTATACAGTTACATACATCTACCCTCTCTTCTAGTTCTGACACTCCCCTCACAGTGATCTTCAAGCTAATTTTTTTTATTCTGGTGGTAGTTATACTGTTGTGTACTATACACTGTGATCTTCACACATCTGTTGTACTTCTTCTAAAAGCCTATCTAAAAAAATTAAGAAAGACTCAGTTCTGGCAAATAGCTGCTTTTCTATATCGCTGCTTGTTTATGCTTGGTGAATTGTCTTTCTTGTATCAGTTTCAAGATGGCTACTTTCCATTCACGCATTATGTCTGCGTTCCCAGCAGGGAAAAGACTGAAGAGTGAGGGGAATAAGGAGCTTTCTCTTGGTGAAATTTTTCTTTTTGCTCTAAAAGGAATCCCTTTCGAGGACTTCTGTTTACATGTCCCTAAGTTACAGGATTATTAATGCAATGAATATTTAGGTTTCCAAGCCCTATACCAGAAAAGATATTAGGTATGAGGAAGAAATCTATATCATTTCTACACATATTCTTTAGGGAAAAATTTTAGAGCAATTTTAACAGTGGCAATAGTGAGTACTTGTAATGTGAAAGGAAAATACCAGGAATGATAGAACAAAGCATTAACTAACCCTGAATTTGTAGTGCATATTTTATACCCCAAACACATGCCTGCCCTTTATTTTAAATTAGCACCTTGAATTCAATTCTTTATCTGGTCTCTTTTAATGAAAAGAATATTCTGAGTATGAGCATTGATACTTCATGTACAAATCTTAGAGCAAAATTAGGCAAGTGTGAACCTTGTAACCTTTTTCTCTGAAAATACCCAGCCTCCTGCATGACTTCTCAAGCACCTATTCTACCATATGCCACAAATCCTGGACAAAGGACTAAAAGAGAATAGTGCAGGGAAGATTTAAGAGGGAGCATAAAAAGGCCTAAGCAACAAAAAACAAAACATACAAATGCCCAATTAAAAAAGGAAACGTCTAAGAGAATGATAAAATGAACCACTTTGTTTCTATGTGTAAACACTTACCTTCTTATTTATTTCTCAAATTATTTCACAAAATATTCAGTGAGAATTCAGTTTTACTTATATTACTTATATTTCTGTCATAGAATGTTTAGCCCCCAGCTAGTAGCCCAATTTTATGTGACTGAGGGCCCGATTTTGTATTCATCCTATTTATCTAAATTCTTATTTTTGAGAACCATAGTCGCAGAGACACTATAAACACTTCAACTGCCCTTCACAATCAGAAACTATGGCCCACACGTCCAATCAGGTTTTTGTTTCCATTAACCCAATCTGCTTATGAGTATAGAGACTTTTCTGTCTCATCTTTTTTCTCTTTCTCTCTCTCTCAAAGATTATTCTTGAAAAATGCACCATATGTGAATCATTCCTAATGTTTTTCTAGCCTCAAATTTACTTATAAAAGTTGCTTGACATTGCTCAGTACCCAATGATGTATTTTACGTGACCTTATCTTACTTTGTATATTATCTAGCATTCACCCCTAGACAATTCCTAATGCATGCAAAATGAATACCTCTGTTGTCCTGCTACACGAGTGGCTGTGTTTATAGCCAACACTGATTAATCACTATGTGTCAGGCATTATGTTGAGTACTTTGACAGCCATTAATCCATTCGATCCTTACACGACCCTATTACGTAGATGCCACTGTTGTTCTCATTTTATAGATTAGGAAACATAGAGGTTATATAACTTGTCTCTGTGTACTCATCCAGCAAATGAAGGGATAGGAATGCGTGGAGTCTGACTCCAAAGACAGGAAGTGCTTTCTTGCATCCTCTCCTTGCCCCAATATGACATTATCTGAATTCAAATAATACAACATAAAAATATCTATCATTTACACCTTCCTATAAAATTAAACACTTCAAATTCTATCTAATGTTCAAGCTGCCTAAATACCTTAATGTATATTTTAAATGTAACTAAATGTTCATAAATTCTCACCCCCATTTTCTTCTGATTTTGCTAATCTTATTCAAGGGATTTCTGGCTAGTGTCCACATTTCTCATTCTATATCTGCAATGATTGAGACTGGATGACTTCAGTACTAAGAACTTCTTATCAACCTTCTGTTGTTCAAAGTCAAAGTCATATGAGAACATCTCAGCACTTCATTCATAGATGTTTCCCATTCAAAATTTGAATCACAGATTCCAATACATTTCATAATTGCTAGGCAAATTGTGGTCAATTTTCAACCCCAATATACTCAAAGGGTAATGTCTACTTCTATCTGTGTGATAACTCGCTGCAGCATTGATTCAAGAATACAAAAACAAATGAGGTGGGGGTGGGGAATAGAGTGGTGATCAGCAGCAAAATTCAGCCTGTCTGAGATCTGAAATCCAGAAGCTGGAAAAGAGCAACATGACAAAGAAAGAAACAGAAGTAGATCTTTAGGAATCATGAAGGAACTGACAGGCATATTAGAAGCCACAGCAAAGTTAGAAAGATGGACCTCAGTGCAAGGAAAGTATGAAACAAAATAGAGGCTTTTCCCGGCTTGCAGTCCGTGGGGAGGGAAACCTGGCTGTGCAGAAGCAAGGCAAGTGCCCAGGTCCAGGAGAACCAGGGAAAAACTGTGGTGGCAGAATGGACTAGCAGCACAGGCTGCAAGTGGAGGCCACAGCTGTCAGGAACAGCAAAAGCAGTGCAGGGTTTTGCTGCAATGGGACTCCTTTCACACAACAGATGATAACTGTCGTTGGAGTCCACCGTATCACCTTACTCAGGTGGCATTCCACGAAAAGGTTGATTATTTAAATCTGGGACCTAGAACAATAATAAATACCTCTGCTTCAGGGCTCCCAGTGTTACTCTCCCACAGTGACTGAAAGACAACTACAGGAGACAGCCACAAACAGAGTGGATTGGAAAAAGAACTCATGAGAAGTTTAAACTCCACCTTGGAAGGACATGGGCCCAGGACCCACCATGGTGATAAGCCAGGCTAAGCTTGAGTTAAACTCAGAAACAGCCAGATCTGAAAATGCCAGCCATGAGTACTTGAACTCTTGCCCTGCTGCCTACATCCACCACAGATCTGAGGTCTGATTGTCTTCTCTATCTACCAATGTGTATGAGGACATATCTTAGTTTGGACATTGCCATAGCTTTTAGTAAACAGAAGGACCTCTGGAATGGGTGAGTCATTTCACAAATGTACAGGCCATAAAGCAGGGAGAGAAACCTGTGACTTGCTGGATTCCAAAGCTGCAGATCCTGGAAGGAAACAACGCATTCAAAAATAGAATTATTTTTTCTGTTTTTAGAATCATTTTCTTTTTTTTTTTTTCTTTCCTCTTCCTTCCTCATTGATTTATTGAGGTGTGGGACATTTTACTTTGTCCTTTATCTTTTATTCCCAATTTGTTTAATTTCTCTTTACAATAGTATTTCCCATTCAAAATAAGCAACACTTCACTTATAATGCTAAACCCATTAGATTTACATCAGACTTCTCAACAAAAACATTAAGGACCAGGAGAGCTTGAAGTGAAGTATTTCAAGCCCTAAAAGATAACAAATTACTCAGACACATATTTCCTGCAAATTTTCTTTCAAAATTGATGAATAAATATGGTATTTCCATGAGAAAGAGCTCCTGAAGAAATTCATGACCACCAAACCAGCACTACAAAAACTTTTCAAGTATATCTTGGAAAGGGACAATGAAGCTAACAATGCCAAATCATTCACTAGGATGGATATAAATATACCAAGGAGAGTGGGAAGTTAAGCAGAAAGGAGAAGAAATTAATAGAGAGGAAATCAGAAACAGGAAAATAATACAATGAGAGGAAGAAATCAATACTATTTAGTAATAACTCTCAGTTTGAATAGTCTCAGTTTCTCCAGTCAAAAGACAGACTGGTAAACTAGATGAAGAAACACAACCCAATGACATGTAATATACAAGAAATACATTCAATACAAAAAGAAATTCACAGATTAAAAATCAAAGGACAGAACACAATATTCCATGCAATTGAGATGCAGAAAAAAGCAGGAGGAGGTATCCCAATCTCAGACGAAGCATATTTCAAACCAGAACTTACTGGAAGAGGAAGGAAGGTCACCACATATTGGTTAAGGGAACAATTCAATAGGAAGAAACAACAGTGGTTATTCTCTATTTTGTTATGAAATTTTTAATTATTTTCATAGAAGTGTGTTTTTATATATTTTCTTAAGATCTGCATGTATAACACTAAAATAAAAGCAAAAAATCAAATACTTAGGAATTAACCAAACCAAGGAAGTGAAAGAGCTCTACAATCAAAACTACAATTCTCTGAAAAATGAGATCCAAGAGGATGTCAGAAAATGGAAAATTATCCTTTATACCTGGATAGGCAGAACCAATACAGTATAAATGACCATATTTCCAAAACTAATATACAGACTTAACACAGTCTCAGTCAAAATACCAATAGCATTCCTAACAGAACTAGAGACAAAAAAAATCCTAAAATTCATGTAGAATCAGAAAAGACCAAGAATAGCGAAAGCATTTCTGTATAACAAGAACAAGGCAGGAGCCACCACAAATTGGATTTCAAATTATACTACAAAGTGACAGTGACAAAAACATATAGTGTTGGCAAGAAACAAAAAAGTAGACACATGGATCAGTGGAACGGAGTAGAGAATGCAAAAACAACTTCAGACACAAAGAAGCCAAAAGAAAGGAAAATAGTCACTCTAATAAATGGTGTTGAGAAAACTAGCTATCCACTGGGCTAAACCCTTATCTCTCACCATTTACTATACTAAAATAAAAATGGATCAAAAAACTAAATGCTACACCAGAAACCCTTAACATGCTGGAAGATAAAATAGGTAAAATCCTTGACATTCATAGACATAGACAAGAATTTTCTGAACAGAACCTCAGTTGCACAGGGAATAGAGAATCAACAAGTAGAATTATAGGAAATTAAAAGGCTTCTGCACAGCAAATGAGACTACCAATAGAATGAAGAGACAACCTACCAAATAGGAAAGAAATTTTCCAGCTATTCTTCAAATAGAGGACAAATATCTAGAATATATAAAAAACTCAAAAAAGTAGACACTTCAAGATAAAAGACTCAATCTGAAAATGGGCACCTGAAATGAACAGATGCTTTTCCAAAGAAAAACTAAAAATGGCTAATAAATACACAAGAAAATGTTCAATATTGCTGGTCCTTTGTGATATGCAAATCAAAACTGCACTGAGAGTCAATCTTAGTCCAAAGAATGGCTAACATCCTTAAATCACACCTCAACAAATGCTGGCAAGACCGTGAGGGGAAAAAAAAACCCTTCAACATTGTTGGTGGGAATGTAAACTAGGACAACATTTATGAAAAACAGTATGGAGATTCCTCAAAAACTAAAACTAGAAATTCAATTCGGCCCAGCTACTCCCTTTCTGTGTATTTTCCCAATAGAGTTGAAGATATTATATTATATGTATACATGAATGTCCATGTTCATAGCAGTATAATTCACAATATTTCAATCTTGGAAGTGGCCTATATGTCCATCAACCAATGAGTGGACAAAGAAAATGTGGTACTTACACACACTGCTCTGCCATAAAGAAGGAAAAATTTGAACCATTTGTAGGTAAGTAGGTGCACCTTGAGACCATAATGTTAAGTGAAGCAAATCAGACACATAAGGTTAAATATCACATGGTCTTCCTTCTATGAGAAATGCAAAATAAAATAAAGAACAATATAAAGGACAGATAATAGGAAATTGTAAGAGAGGTCTTTTGCAAATGGAAAGGAGACCAAGAGATGGAAGGAGAAGAAGATAGGGGAGGAGAAGGGGATTAAAAAATAGTTAAGATTTCTCTTGTCCTCTGTAGATAGGGAGGGAGGAGGGGGTGAGGGGAGGGGAATGGGAAAAAAAGAAGCAACAAGATATGTCATGTACAGGTACAAATCCCCTATGATGAATGTTATCACTATGTACATCTAAAATGTACCATTAAAATAAAATTTTAAAAAATAGTTAAGATGTGTCTGTACATGTGCCAACTCTCAACAAGGAAATATGACCTTTATATACTACAAATATGTGCTAGAAAAATAATAAATACAGGGTAAAAAAAAGAAAAATCTCCCTTACTTAGAGTGTGTAACAATGAGAGGGATGTACATTTTGAAAAAAAAATCTACCATATTTGAGCCTGATGTTCACTTTCTCACTGAGGATCATCTCTCTAAATACTAGTTCAGAGAATCGATGATGAATTGAATCAAGGGAATACAAGATCACTAAGTAGTAAAAAAAGTTCTTACCTAGTGTCAGGTATTTCTTGCCAGTTTCAAAAGTTTGCACAAATTAAATTGAAGACACTTGGAAAATATATCCCCAAAGAAGATAAATTGCAAAACTAATATTTCCACAGTCTTGGATTAAAAATAACAACCATATGTAGGAAGGCATGCTTCTCTCTTCGAATGATGTCTATAATTCTCTCATGTAAAAACAAACTGGGCATTTTTAGAATAGCTGTCTCTAGTCTTCATTTCTTTTTTCATATCCCCATCTATGGAGTATTTACAGGGGATAATTGTTGCGTAATGAAATAAATCGGCTTTCGGTAAATTACACTATAATATTAAAAACTGATGCCCCAGATCAGTGATAACAAAGACTTTCTTAAAGAAACAGAATGGCTTTAAACCCAAAGGTTCAGGACTGTAATAAATTATTTAAAATTGTATGTTTTTAGAAGATGTGGTCATAAATGATACATAGAGAAAAGCCAAAGCAGCAAACACCAAGAAAAACAATACCCTGAGCAGTAGCGTTGAACACACCCAGCAATTATTCAATTAAGTACACGTCAACAAAAGAGAAGCTAGTGGAAAGGTGAAGCCTGTTGATTTTGGTAATTTCAAACCTAAATTCAAATTTTGGCTCAATAATTGCAACACTGAGTCGGTTCTTCTGGACCATTCAGTTTTTCATTTTTAAATTTAAAATATCGCTTCCTATTTCATAGGGTTTTTTAAAGTAAAATAATAACATGAAGCATTTAAAATACATATCATAATGCCTGACGCAAAATATGCACACAATAAACACTATTAGCCTAATAAGTAGAATTCTAAAATTTGAAAATCCCACCTCTCATGTACACTATATAATCACCATCCCTTGATTATGTCAAAAGCCAGTGAATATAATGAGATATCACTGTCATATATAAGATTCTTATCAGTTGATAACAACTGAATAGAAGATTTTAACTTTATGAAAAAATAAAACAAAATTTCATAATAAAGTAAGAGAATGATTCATGATAGACAATAATGCAATAACAAACATCCCTCTTGCTATTCTGAAGGGTCACATGAGTGTTTCTAGTCAATAAAATGTGATTGAAATTGACACTGCTTTTAACCTGAGATGATGAAAAGCTGATAAATGATTTTCCACTCTTCCCCCTGCCTGACCTCATCGTCTGAGGAGGCCCTGGGGTAGCAGATGATGTGAGTACAAGATGGCAACAGCACCATCAACACAGCTCCTTGAGTAATGAAGTGGAGCGGGAGCCTACACCAGTCCTCATCGAACATGTAACATAATAAGAAATAAGTTTCTGTTATTTTAAGGATCTAAAATTTTAATGGTAACATCTTACCACAGTAGATGCTAGAATACCCCAAGACATAGTTTGTTTTAACAGAAATGGGTGAAGGGTCACTCATTTTGAGCTTTCTTTCTCTACCCTCTATGGAGCCTGCTGCTCTTCTTTAATGCAGCTGGTTTAATAATGCTGCGTCTTGTGAGACTTCCTGCTTGACGGGCTCCTTCCCCTCCAGGAGATGCACCATGCAACAGGCTGAGCTTGTTCCTTCATATGCGTTCATGCTCCACGGTGGAAGCCGCAGCAAACACGAAAAGGTGTGAGTTTGGCTATCACATTTCATGTGTAAAAATTAAAGGGAGACAGGAGAGACTATATCAACCAGTTATGATTGGAAGACATTGAAAGATAGGAATTCTGGCCATATTTTCTTTAGAAATCACAACCAGAAGCCATCTGTACCATTTTCATGATTTTTGAAGGCAATATCCTAAATATTTTACCATTAAGTATGACATGAACTCTCCATCAAAGTAGATATTTATGATTTTAGGTCAGCACTTTTCTGTTTTATTTTTCTTAGAAATACTCTCAGGAAGTAACATTTTGGACTCTATTGGAATGATAAAATTTTCTCCTTTAACAACCTAAAGAACTAAATTATATTACGAAATTTCCTATGCTTAAATCATCAGTAATTTCCTGTGGTCCTTCTGATTTCTAGTCCAGGTTTTCTGCTAATGACATTACTGTGTCTTCCTGGCTGGTATTTTTAATATATAGTTGAATATAAGGTGTTAATGTTTTATACGATTTATACATATATTCATATATATTCATAAATGATATGACTTTAAGTTTGCTTTACTTTATGAAGTTCTATTAAAGTTTTAAGTTTCAAAAGACAAGTTACTTTTATCTTTTTTGCTATACTATGTAATTTATTACAAGGTATGAACATTATATATATTTTGAAGCTTCAAAGAATTGATAAACAAGTTTTCTTGACTCAGAAATATGTTAGAAATGATTTTTGATAATATTTTCCATTTTACCTGTATTTTTCTAATTATATTTTTAAATTATTCTTCACTCAAATGGAAATTTATACTTTAAAAGAAAGTCATCCATTTCATTAGGACTTTTCAATTAGATACAACATTTTCTTTTATTCTCTTTTCCTCAATTTTAATTCTATTAAAGTTTCTTCTTAACCAAAGTTAAATAACTCAGCTTCATAGTTATTCAACCTGTCAAGTCAATGTTAAAACATTCCAACTGTTGCATCCAGTTTAATGTAAGTCATGACTGCTAATGCTGAATGAGCTACATTTGCAAACATGTTTATCAATAACATTTGTAATGCAAGCTTTCTGCTAAGAACAAAGTTAATGGCAAGCTGACAGCTCTAACTATTAAATTACAATGAGTGATAAGAACTCAGTGGGGAAGAGGAGTTATCTCCAGGTTATTTTATAACTTGTGATTCCAGAAATTGTGCACATTATAATTAAAATTTGAGGAAAAATGTGAGAAACATATTTTACTCATTAAATAAAAAAGACTGGTTCATGAGAATGAAATAAAGATAAACACAAACAAAGCTCTAAATCATGGTGTCCATTTAATATATGCATTGTTTTCAGAACACAGATCAAGACCATAAAGCGTGATCAACAGGCATACCATAATTACAGTGGCAAACAAAACGTTTCATAATATTATATTCAGGTATAATTCAAAGAGCAAAATAAAAAATAAAAAATCTTGCTATTCCAATATGGTATTGTATACACTGACTGGCAACTCAGATGCAGACATAATTTTATTTTCCCAGAAGAGCTATTTGTAAGA
>PVJO010024424.1:0-24357 GCA_004026905.1 Hystrix cristata | reverse complement strand
AAAAAAAAAAAAAAAAAAAAAAAAAAAAAAAGCCCTCACCCCACTTTGTGATGCTGGAGATCAAACCTCAATAACTTTACAGTATTGGATTATAATCTCCCGCTCAGTATTAAGGATTGAAACTAGGGAGCTCTGAGCTACATCCTCTGCCCTTTCTGTTTTCAGACAGGGTTTTGGCTAGCTAGGAGCTTCAGATCCTCCTGCCTCAATCTGTTGAGTAGCAGTATTATAGGTGTGTGCCGCTATCACACTAGGTTGGAATGCTCTTTTGGTATACTGTTTAAAATATTTTGGAAAAAAAACTTTCATGTTGCATGGACTTTTAGTGTTCTATTTGGTCACCTTGTTTTCTCCCTAATGGACACTCTGTACATATTGAATAGTCACTGCCTAACAACTACTACTCCTACTTCTGCCTTTTTTAAAAATTGAGATCGAGTTTCTCTACGTGGCCCAAACTGGCCTTGAACTTATTTATGATCCTCTTGCCTCAGCCTCCCGAGTGCTGGGATGACAGGCCTACACCACTGTGTTCAGCTTGCCTAACTTCTTTATCTCACTTTGAGCCCCCCCATATATGCTTTTTAAAGATTAAAAAAAAAATTACACTTTGTTTTTCCTGAACCATTTGAGTAACTAGCTTCCTTGATGTCTTATCAACTTTAATCTGCCCAGTATATATTTCCTCCAAATAAATATATTTTCCTATACAATTACAAAAACATAAAAATTGGCAAAGTAACGTTAATGTTACTTCCATTTAATGCTCATATTCCAATAAAGTTTCACTGACAATGTCCTTTATATCAGAGGGATCCAGTTCAAAAATACATCGCATTTAGTTGCTGTACCTTTTTAGTTTCTTTCAGCCAGAAGAATGTCTCAGTCGTTCCTTGACTCTATGACTCTGATACTGATAATTACAGGTCAATTATTTTGTAGAACTGCTCTCAATCTGGGATTGTCTGATGCTTTTGCACGACTAGATTGGGGTTATGCAATTTTGGCAGGAATACCACAGAAGAGATGTTATGTTCTTCCCAACACACTCTAGCAGCTGGTAAATAATTCTCATCATTTTGTTGTCTTTGATCACTTGATGAAGAGTGTATCTGCCAGGTTTTTCCACTATAAGTGACTTTTTACATATGCAAATAAGTTACTGAACCAGTGTACATTTCTTTATTCTCATCAAACTTGTAATCAACTTATTTATATTGCTAAGGACTCATGATTTCCTAATTAATTCAGTGAGTTACAGTCTGTATTATTTTCATCAATGTTGATGCTGAAACTGTTCCTAACTTGGCCAGTGGAGTCCTTCGCAGATGGATTCTATGCCCTTTTGACATGTTTCCATCATTTCTCAAGTGTGTTTCTGGCACAGGATATTACAGAATAACCTCCTTATTTTCCCTTCTTGAGACCTGGAGCCTGCCATTTGTCCTTAGTGGTTTTAGTGGGGAATAGTATATAAGAGGCAAGATCCAAGTGTTGGGTATGCTCATTGCTACTGGCACTGAGCCCAGGCTCCTCTTAGTGGGTATAATATAGGGAAATTATGTATTTTATGTATGCACACATGGAGATTTAATTCAGTTTCCCCAATATTATAGGATTTATACTTAAGATTTCTTCCTTTCAATATTTATAATTTTCCATCAGAGAAAACTACAGGTAACATTGGGTTAACATATATTCATTTGAAAAATTTCTCTATATGCAATCAGTTTTTGTCCCCACTATTCATTATTCACTATTTACTTTCCCGGTTAGGTCCTGACTATTCTCATCTGTGCCCTCCTTTCCCTTCTTTGGCTCTGACTACTTATACTGGCACATATCCTGCAAAGGAAGTTTTCTTTGGTTAAATCCAATGGGCCACTGTATCTCCCTTTAACCTCTCCAGCCTTGAAATACAGGTAACTACCTCACTTTGCTAATGACTTTAGTATGAAATTGAGCAGGATGGGGAAAGGGAAGATCTCTTTAAAATTTTCTTTTTTTGGCTACCAGTGGCAGTCATATCTAGTGCATATACAGGTACATTAGGCTTAGTTAAGAACCACTAACTATAAAAATGGTAAGACTAACCATCTTTCTTACATTCCAGGCTCATCAGGCATTAGAGTAGTCCTTCCTTTTACCAGTTTTACCTCCAAATAAAAGAATTGCTGTTTGATCCCTGGCACCACAAAAAAAAAAAAAAAAAAAAAAAAAAAAGAATTGCTATTTCTGCCTGAATCTGTTAAGATTCTTTCTAGATAAACATAAGCTAGAATATGTCTAAATTTTGGCCATTCTGAGTCTTCCTGCATTATGCTGTGCCCTTTTAATATAAAGATTCACTTCTTTTTATTTCAAGGAAAGTTTTTTTGAATGTGCTGAATTATAATTTCAAACATTTCCTTTAAAAATATTTTTGAAGAAATTCTAATTATGTATATGTTGCGCAGACACAACTATCTTCCATTGCTGATATTTTCTTTCTAATCTTTTAGATTCTCTTCATTTTTGTTTCATTTTGTTTATTTTTTCCCTAGCGTGGGCTCTAGGTCCTCTACTGAGTTTTTGCAGTCTCTTTGTGTTCCAATTTCCCTAAGGGAATAATTCATTTGCTTTCTTTTTTCCTGAGTTCCGCTAGCACAAAGTTCCCCTCTTTGGTTGTTGGGCTATCTTTTCCTGTGATTCTTAGATTTGTGCTTTGTAGTCATCTTTCAAAGTGAACACATGAAAGATACTAAGGTTAATTTTTTTTTTAAGGTTAACTTTCCACATGATTTATGTTAGTATTTTCTGTTTGTGCATGTGTAATTTTTTGCTCAGCTAGGCTGCAACCTTCCACCTCTTCTTATTAGTATCTTTGTATGAATGCTTAGCTAGTTACATTTTTCTTTTTTTTTGGTGCTGGGGATTGAACTCAGGGTCTTGCCCCCTCAGTTAGTTACTTTTCAATTACTTATTATAAAATGGAAGTTGGATTTTGCTGGGTCAGTTATTTGCACAAAGTTTGGACTTACAAGGGGAATGGTAGCCCAGGTAATTTTCAGGCTTTAAAACCAAAGGACTGTCATACTATTTGATTCTACACAGACGAACTACTTTGTCCAAATATGGATCCTCTGTTTCTCTAAACCAAACCACATCATGTACGGTTTCTGCTTCAGCCTATGCCCCCAGTTCCCATTAAAAAAACAAGGGATCATGTTTTTATACCTCAAAAATGATTCCCTCACCTTTATTTTATTGATTGATTGACTGGCTGAGACAGTATCTCACTATGTACGCCAGGCTGGCCTTGAACTCACTGTGTAGCCCCAACTGGCCTCAAACTCACAGAGATCCTCCTGTCTCAGCCTCCTGAGTGCTTGGATCACAGGTGTAAGCCACCATGCCAGGTTCCTTCACCTTTAGGAAGCACCATTTTCTGTCACATTCAAAATTCTACTACACTGAGTGTTACTGACTGCTCACAGTTTTATTCTTTCCCTCTTTCCATATGGCTTCTACCAGATATGAGCTGCTTAAGCAGCCTTTGCCTATATTTTGCTGTTCAGGTAATATACTTGTCTTCCGAGTTTTGCTTAACATCAGGTAGAGCTATGTGGGTAGAAGTGCGTGTGTATTTTATTTGCCTTGTTCCTTCTATGTTTTCGGGGGAAGTCAGAGGCCAGATACTGATTTACCCCTAATACTACTTAAAAAACCTGTATTCATTATAAGCAACCAGTGATTACAATCTGGCTTCCATTCTGTGTACTTATAGAGTGGGAACGTGGTGCCCCTGAGATAAAGCAAGCTGGTTTCTCACAAAATCAATGAACTGGCATTCTGACTTCCTATGTTAGTTCCTTTTTTCCCCCTGGGTTAATGTTTTATTTGTTTCAAAGTTAGCCATTGTATAAATGAATTTACCCTTATTCAGCTACTGAGCCTAAGAGTACGCATTTTAAAAACTGATAGAACTACTGCATATTAGGAAACTCCAAGGCAAGTCCAACATGCTGTTTTGATTAGCTTTAACATACTAGGTTTTGTTACAAAAATAAATTCTAGGGGCTGGGGATTTAGCTCAGTGATTAGAGTGCTTGCCTTGCAAGCACAAGGGCCTGAGTTCGATCCCCGGCACCACACACACAAAAAAAAATAATAAATTCTACTCCAAGTATAATAAATGTAATAGTTACTAAATTACACGAAGTTTTATTTAACTTCTAAATAACAGAATGTTTCATTTAATCTTTTTATGCCTAATGTTCTATTTTTGGAATGGCACATAACAATGGAACATAATAAAAATTTTTCTCTTCAAATTCTTGTTCCTTGAATTTTTCTAGGTAACATATATGAATTTTATGCAAAAATTCAAAATATTGTAATCTTTGACATAAATGAGTTAACTCCTAAATTATAGGACATTTCATTTGGCCCGTTAGTCACATCATATTTTCCATCTTTCTGTTGTTTATGAACATCAATAAATATGCTGTGTATTCTTTTGGGTGTTTAACCTTTTAAAATCCCCCAGAGGTTTCACTGTTGAAGTGATTGTGTTGATGCACACTGGAGTCTTGTTGTTTAATATGGCAAGACTTCAAGTTTCCATTACCACCTTCTTCCCCAGGAATCTAGTAAAACCATGTCCATGAAACTTTACTAGATGGACACATAACATTCTAATTTTGCAGTCTTCTCTTTATTTTAAATAGTAATAATGATTATGAGAAACATATTTTACACCTTAATCTTAAGAAACATAATCTATTTTAAAAGTCAGAAAAAATTTGAGTGACCTCGTTTTCTTTGGCAATATTTTTGTTTACAGTTTTTATTACTCTTTCAGATCAATGAACTAGTAAAATGTGTATTAAAAGGTATGTATTTGGCTAGAGGTTAGATTTTTAAAAAGTAGCTCTTGAAAGTTAATTCAAGTAATGGAATGATGTGCAAAACAATTGGCAGATGAAAGTTCTTACATCTTATTAAAAATATTTTTGATATGGAAAATTAGGTTTAAGACTAACAAATCAAACAAAGTGAATAAAAAAAAGTTAAGCTTGGAAAATAAATACTAAGAGGAAGAATTTAAAAAACTGAAATGAGCAACAACCACAGACAGAAGGAATTTTATTACCTTCAGGTCGATATTGTGCAACAATTGTTACGGCCTGGCCAGCATTTTTCAATGCAGCAGCTGCCTGCTCATGACTTGCAGCTCTGAGGTCAACACTATTTACCTGTAAATCAAACAAAATCTTAATTTGCGAGGAAACAATCACTTTGATTAAAAATCACAATGGCTTGTTATCTGAAAAGGTACAGATCAGCTGCAATAATTTTATCACTAAAATATACTGTATTTTACAGCACGACAAAAACTTACTATGATTTAAAACAATTTTATTGTCTAAAAACTTTGCTTAATGCCGAAGTATTAAGTGAGTAAAACCAAAACTCTTCCCCCTAGAAAGTTTCCAACTGATCTACTGAGAAATGCATCTTAGTTTGACAAAGATCAACAAGTGTCATCATTTTGGGCATTTCATTTCACTAGTAACTCAAGCACTGGGAGGGACATTTATTTTTCGCTTATAGCATCCACTCATTTCCTACTACGTTCTCATTCTACAGCTCAACTCAGTTCCAATTCTTTCTTCCTTTTAGAAGTAAACCTTCCATTCTTTTGGTCTAACAGAAAAACAATTACTTTAAAAGACTATTAAAATAGTTCAGATTTCAAGGACCGATTTAATAGTAAATGTGAAATGTTAAATGAATTGGGAAACATTTTTTGAATAAAGAAACCTTCCCTGGGTGAAATAATTACTGAGCTGACCAATCCCACTCAAGAATAAATAGTTTAAGGGCTGGGGATTTAGCTCAGTGGTTAGAGTGCTTGCATTGTAAGCACAAGGCTCTGAGTTTGATCCCCAAACTCAGCACCAAAACAAAAAACAGTCTCTCATTTCTGAAAGGTTGACAATATTTAGTGTATACTGCAAGGTACAGTATCTTAAGTGATTGCTCCTTTTCCACTAAGACAAACTTAAGAGTACATTCACAGATGCATTATAATTGAGTATAATAAAACTGAAATATTTAATTTTTAAAAACTGAGAACCAGCAATAAGTAGAATAGTGCAGAATTCAGGACTTTCATTTAACATTTTTGGATAGGAAGACCATCATTTAAGTTTTATACGAAAACCTATTTCGTTGAGAGTTAATCTAAAATCTGTTGAAAAATATATAACACTTCAAAAATTTGACAATGAAGCCAGAAATTCTTGAGATTAAATACATCATGTGGTCATTACAGAATGAAAACCAAGGTCTAGAAAACACTAAGCTAAACAAATGCATAGTAACATGGTTATTAGAGAACATCTCTAGCTGAAGATGGTAATAAAAACCTCAAAACAATGTATAAATAGTTCTACTTTATGCAGAAAGAAAAATCCTTCTAATTCTGAAGAGAACAAATTAGGGAAGAAATCTAAAGGAAGATAAACTTTTACAGATTATTGCTGCAGAAAAGATCTGAAGACATCCTATACAGATTTAAAAGTACATAATTTGTTGAACAAGATTATGAATTAAGTACATTTCAAAGGTATGATATACTACCAAGGATATTTTAGAAGCAATCCCTGTGGTGAAAGACATATTTGTATTAAAAAAAATCAACATAAAAATGGAGAAATGCTTCATGTATTTGAAGTCTACTTCTTAAAAGTGTACCTTTTAGAGGTTTTTACTACACTTACAATTACCACCACTTAATTCCAAAATAATTTCAATATTTTCTTCACTGAAAGAAGAAATTCCATATGCAGTTGCCCTTCCCCTATCTGTGAAAACCACTTTCCTTCTGATTACTTCTGGCTATTCTGCACATTTCAAATCAATGAGACGCTATAATATGTGGCTATTTCTGCTTGGCTTCTTTACTGAGCAATTTTCAAGGTTCATCATGCATCGTAACACATATCAGCACTTCATTACTTATGAGGGTTGATGGTAAGCCCCTGTATGGGATATACTACACTTTATTTATCTAGTTCTTTTTAAGTATTTTATTCTTTTTGATACTACTACAAATGTAATTATTTTCTCTTTCCTTCCTCTCTGACTCCTTTCATCTTTCCTTGTGATGCTAGTGACTGAAGCCCTGGACTCCCACCTGCCAGTCAATACTCTATCACTGAGCTGTCCCAGGTGCTGTGTTCTTAATTTTACTTTTGCGTTGTTCAACACGGAATAATAGAAATACAGCTGCTTTTTGTAAAGTGATCCTCTATCTTCCAATCTTTTGTTAAATTTCTTAATACTGTATTTTCTATGTATAAGATTATGTGAACCACAGAGTTTTGTCTTCTTTTTAACTTTGGAAGATTTTTACTGTATTTCTTTTACTTGCTCAAGTGGTCTAGTCAGACCCTCCAGTATAATGTTGAAGAGAAGTGGGAAGAGTACATACTTTGTCTTATTTCTGATTTTAGAGGAAAAGCTTTTAGCTTTTCACTTTTCTGTCTGCTGTCACTTTTTCAGAGATATCCTTTATCGGGCTGAGGAAGCTCCCTTGTATTTCTAGTTTGTTAAGTATTTTTTGAATCACAAAAAGGCACTGGTTTATGAGCACTGTTTTTCTATGTCACTGAGATAACCCTAATTTGTGTATAAGGTACATTACCATGGATATATAAATACCCTCATTTCTTAATTATTTCAGTTGATGAACTATAAATTTTGTAAGTTTTATTACACTAAATAATGAGTACTTAACTGGGAAAAATAAAAGTAATGAATTTTTAATATTTTTATATGTTTTTATAAATTCATTTTATATGATTTTATATTGTTTATAAAAAAGCATCAAAATTTTCAACATCAACTTTTTGGGCATCGAAGCCTAAAAAAATAACAACAGAAATAAATTCCTCTATGAACTACAATGAAAATACCAATAGAACTCTACAGCAAAAATAATCTTTACTTCACTCGTCACACCTAAGGCTGTCTTCATACACGACAACAGCATGTTCCATGCACACATCTTGCTTATACTGATGGTGCATATGTTTTGTTTTCCTGTCCTTTGCTGTAGGGCACAGTTGACACTTTTTTGTTACTCCGGCCATTGTAGTGAGTCTTTGTGATGCTGGGCCTGCCTCTCAATCTGTCAGCTCACCAATGCCCTCCACAATATTTTTGCTCAGTTTTCTCGCACAACTTGTTATCTTCTTTGTAAACGATCAAACTGTTTATCCCACATGCTTAGGACTGAGCAAAACACAACTGTTGGCCAATGCTTTCTGTTTCGAATGACATCATAGTTGCTGCATAATTCATCAACAACATCTATTCTGCATTTGCTTTTGTTGTAGAACGTTACCATCTCCGACTTCACTTTTGTGGATGTTCCCCTGTTAGTATTTCCCTCATGGTGCAATGTTGACATGTTGATATCAGCAGTACCAGCTTGTTTTTCTCTGCCATTTATGAGGCCAGTGTTACATCTTTCTGGAATCTGAAGATTGTACTATACAATTTTTTGTTTTGAAATTGCAACATTTCACTTTGAATTCAGCTTTGTTCTTGTGTACCCTTCCTACACCGGCCAACCTGTGCTTTGTTAGCAAATGTAACATCAATTGGAAACTGGTAAATCAACTCTCAAAACATGACATATAATAAAACATGACAACTCTGGTTAACAAATCCACCACCCCCATTCAGGACTTACTGTTGTTACTGTTTGTTATAGTTGATGTTTGTTTAGTATCTTTCCTGAATTCTAGAAAGGCTGTATTCTTTGTCTTGACTGACCACTGAAGTCTCTGCCTAGCTAGCTTAATGGTCAGTTCATGAATGGGGAGATACTTCCCTAAGTGTCTGGAACTAATAAAACTTCTACTCTTTGCTAAGGGCTCTGTATGCATGTTTGGGGAAGGCCTTCAACATTCAGATAGGCAGTTGTAACACTGCCCTAATCTTCACATCCTCCTTGCAGAGAATCTTACATTCAGCCAAAATTAATAGTTTGGGGTCTTTTTAGTCCTCCTCTACCCCTAGGTGCTGCGGCCTAAACCCATAGCCTTCTCACTGAGCTGCATTCTTAGCCAGTTCATTTTGAGACAGGGTCTTGCTAAATTGCTACATTAACCAGGATGGGCTCCGAATTGAGAAATTCCTGCCTCCACCTCCCAGAGTGCTAGGTGTTAGGATGACCCTCCCCAGATGCCAAAATGGCCGTTGCTGGTTTCTCACAAAGCCCCTTCCCCTGTCTCTATGCCAGAATCTCCCGCCAAAACAATGACCCTCCCCCTGACTAGAGTCCCCAATTAGGTCCGTCGCACCAATTTACCCAGGGGCATTACCCACCACTCAATCACCCCATGCAGAAAGGACCAATCCTAAATGCACACTTTCAAGCCTCCAACGTCACGAAAGGGGGGGCAGCTAAGGGATAAAAGGCCACTCTCACTCGAGTGAGGCGGGGGGGAGGGGGAGAAGGAGCTATAACACCTTAATAAAGCTTTCTCCCATGGCGAGCATCCTCAGCCTTTTCCCTTCTCCCTCCCTCCGCATAAACCTAACACTAGGATTATAGGTTTGTACCACCATGTCTGGCTCCTTTCAGGTCTTTCTTGAGCATGCACACAACTGCATACTGCCGTGAACATGTGTGTATCCTGAAACAGACTCGAGAATATGTTGAAGATTTTCAAAGGCCCTGTGGAGTACTTACTTTCTAGCTTATTGTTTTAATTACTTTTCTCTCGTTGTTGGGACAGAATACTCGACACCCAAAGTTAGGGGAAGAAAGGTTTATTAGCTCACAGTCTGCAGAGGTTTCAGTCTATAGTCCACTGGGTCCGAGGCAGGGCGGCATGGCAGGGGCAGGGCGGACCAGCAGCAGACCAGCAGACCAGCAGCAAAGTAAAGTGAGTAAATGCAAGGAATGTATGCAAATAAGCAAAGCAAACAAGCAGCTAGTTAGCTTCTTCCTGTATCTTTTATCTAGGCTACCTGCCCTTAGGGCGGGGAGCACTCCCACCCTTAATTTTAGTTTCACATCCTTGATCCCAGCAGAACCACGCCGAACTCATCAGTGGATTAATTTAGCAACCGCACACTCTAGATCCAGCTATCTCTTACCACATGAGGCTTTGGGGGGACATCTAGACACAAACCATAACACTTATCTTTTAAAGCTTTTTCATTAGTCTCCTGTTTGTGGGAACTGTTATCCAACCTCTCAGGCCTGCCATAACATTTCTGTTCCTGTTTTGATAGTTATCTTGAAGGAAAAGACTTTTTGCAGTGAGGAGTTCTGAATCAGACTAAATAAAGATAGTCTCACAAATGATACTGAAGAAACCACTCGACAGGTCAAACTATGACAGTTCCATAGGAATGAGGCTCTGAAAGAGTTCTATTCCCATTCTCCTCCTTCCAGTGGCTGTCATGCTACTAGCTTTCGACAGAGGTTTCCCCCAACCCCCTTCTGACGCTAGGGATTGAACCTACACCCTTGCACATGCTATACCTATGCTCTAGCACTGAAATTCACCCCAGCCGAATGTGGGTTATTTCTCCAAGGTGACTATAATCCTGGAGAGCAGTGGATGAGACTAAAGCAGGCTAAAACTCCAGAAAGCTCACTCTTCTTATGAAGATTAAGTCATTTTTTCTTGAATAAACACTTCCTGAATTACTGCAAGCTTTTGGTTAATTTCCAGAGTTTTGAAACATGTGTGCTGGCTATTTTGGTCACTTGCCTCACTGCTTTCATAGGGAAGATAATTTCTCCTATTCCTTTGGGCCAATTCCGATTCTAACATTTCATGATTCTAAATTTTCAGTGACTATCAATCATAATCCACTATACGTGGTATGGCTAGAAATAACAATATCCCATTTATATAGTGTTAAAAATATGGTATTTCATATATGTAATAGGTTACAAAAGCTGTTATTCATCAAAATTAAATATTCAAAAGAAAATTTTTATGAAACCTGTACTCAATTTCTTGTTTTCTCAAACGTACTTTCCTCAGTAATGCAGGTTATCACTGAGACCATCAATAACAGAGTCATCTTTAGAATTGCAGTTCTAAAAATTTGGTCCAGAAGAAGCAGTATCAATAGCTTATAAAAATGTGTTAAAAAAGAAAAATTTTAGATTTCACCAAGGTTGGTGAAATCAGAAATACTGAGGATGAAGTACAGGTGTATAATTTTTCACGAGGCCATCAGGTGATCCTGATAGTTGGAAAAAAATGATAGTTGGAAAAAGTTGGAAAATGTCTAAATTTTGTCTAATGAGGTACTGTACTTATATGTTTGCTCTAGGGTTTTCTTTCAGTTTTGCTTAGTTTTGAATCTTTCTCTCTTTTTATGTCTTTCTCTTGCTTCTAAGAACTTCTACTGCTTTCAGAGTATTTCCCTAGAAAAGCTTAATGAGCATAATGAAATTGAAGGTTATCGATGGATACTTGCCAACACTGAAGATACTCGCACTTGAGTGAGCAACTGTCCTGCACTTGCTTGCTAGGCAAGCATTTTACCACTGAGCTAAATCCCCAACCCCAACAATCTTATTTTTGTCTCTAAAAGCAGATGAGATATAGATGAAGAAAACCTAGAAAAGAGATGTGAATAATTCATGAAGGAAATGAAGTACAAGGAGACACATAATGTGGGAAGGCAAAATTTGAAAAGATAATGAATGGCTAAGAAGTTTCCAGAACTGATGAAAAAGATAACAATCTGATTTAGTAACCATAATGAATCCCAAATAATAAGGAAAATGTTAGACATAAACACATTTTAGTGAATTTGCAGCATACCAAAGACAAAAAGATCTTCAAAGCAACCAGTGACAACACAAATCACCTAAAAACAAGACACAGACAGACTTTTTTTGTTAAATAGCAACAAAGAAACCGAAAAGCATAAAACAGTATGTCCAAAATATTTAGAGACAATAGGTAGCAGGTCATCCCAGAAGCTAGGTAGAATTAAATTTACAAGTGAGGGGAAAATAAAAGTATTTCAAACCAAGAGCTCTCACCAAGGTGAATCTGGATATTTGAAGAATATTTTTGCTTTTTACAATGACTAAGGACCATGGAGATGGAAGCTGGACAAGCTAAATTTTTTACAATGATCAAGACAGTCCTGTACAACAAGTAACTACAATCCAAATGTTGTCAGTGGTCCACTGACAATCACTGAAGAAAGGAGATACAAATTAGAGTAAACAAAAAAACTATGTACCATGTGGGTAAAGTGCTAAAAGCCAAAAGTATAAATGGATACATTTGGGAGTATAAAACTGAAACAGAAGGAAAATACTAGAAACAGCATGATTAGAATTAAAGTTTTCCAAAGTCTGTTTCTTTAGGGAGAATTATAACCACACAGACAAATTGAAAGTAAAGAAAAAAGAGAAAGCAAAGCAAAAAAGTCAGACAGCCACTATAACATCAGTATAGATTTCATTGCAAAACCATTACTATAAACAAAGAGGATCATTATAATGATAAAAGGTTCAACATACCAGGAAGGAACAACATTTCCAAACTCACATGCACCTAGTAATGCAGTTTCAAAAGACTTAAAGATAGGCATGGTAGTGCATGCCTGTAATCTCAGCACTTGGGAAGCTGAGGTGAGAGGACTGCACATTAAAAGATCACCAGGGACTACATGGTGAGTTCAAGGCCAGCCTGGAATACACAGTGAGGCCCTGTCCATCTCACCCCAGCCCCTCAAAGAAAAAAGAAAAAAGAAAAAAGCTAATGCAGCAAGGACAAACTGCTTAAACTCACCTCATGTTCAAACAGCTTGAAAGCCTTTTGTTTTTTGGTGGTACTGGGGAGTGAACCCAGGGCCTTTGCACTGAGCTGTATCTCCAGCCCTTTGATTATTTTGTATCTTGAGACATGGTCTCACTAAGTTGCCTGGTGAGACAATTTAAACTTTCAATCCTCCTGCGTCAGTCTCAGAGTATTGGGATTACGGATGTGCACTACCATTCCAGGGTTAAAACCTTTTAATAGCAGGTCAAACAGCTAAGTGATTAAGTAGAAAGAAGTACACAAATAAAAAATGAAATGACCCCACAACTGACTCCTCGTAAGAAAGTCAGGTATCAAATGAAAATCTATTACATAAAACATATTCTTTGATAGCACTATAATTTTGGCAAAAAATGGTAAGAAGATAACCAAGATATATTCATAACTTCAGGATAAAAAAAAATCCCCTTGTAATCATAAACAGGTTATAGATAAGATACTTAAAAAACAGCAGTTTGACTAACATATCCTACCGATATAATACGATCTCCTTTTCTGAGCTCTCCACTTAGATCAGCAGGTCCTCCAGCCAAGATAAAGGAAATAAATATTCCTTCTCCATCTTCACCTCCTACAATGTTGAAGCCAAGGCCTGTTGAGCCACGATGAAGAACAACTTTTCTAGGTTCCCTAAAAATTAAAAAATATTAGTTAGAAAATTTTATTTAACATCTGACATTCTATCAGTGAGAATTTCATATTGATAACTCATATTATCAAAATATCAAGAAAGCTAGATGAACTCTAAAAGGTTTTTCAAAACTGAGGGGGTAAGGAGATTCTTTTTAAGCCTAGAATTCAAAAGGTAGGTGGGGCTGTGGGGAAAAAGGAACCTTCCGCCATTGTTGGTGGGAATGTAGATTGGTCCCGCCACTGTGGAAATCAGTATGGAGATTCCTCAGAAAACTACAACTAGAGGTTCCATTTGACCCAGCTATTCCTCTGCTTGGTATCTTCCCAGAAGAATTAAAAACACCATACCACAGCAATATATGCACAGCCATGTTCATAGCAACATAATTTGTAATAGCTAAGTCTTGGAAACAACCCAAATGCCCAACAACTAAGGAATGGCTAAAGAAGATATGGTTTTTTTACTCAATGGAGTACTACTCTGCCATAAAAAGGATAAACCAGAGATATTTATAGGTAAATGGATACACCCTGAGAACATATTCTTAAGTGAAATAAATCAGATACTCGTGAGTACACATCGAATTGTTTCTCTGATATGAGAAACCATAACTGTAAATAAGGACAAAGAGGTGTAATAAATATTATATAAAAAGAAGATAATATACAAAGGAGAGGAGTATTAGAAAGAAAGAAGGGGAAAAAGCAGAAAGGCAACAAAGGAAAGAAAAGGGAAAGGGAAAATATGGAAAATTATGAATAAACCAGCTGTAAATAAAGAGGGAGGGAAGAGATGGGAGGGATGGGGAGGGGGGGAGAACCAAGATGTACCATGTACAGGTACAAAATAAATGTGATGAATGTGACCATTGTATGTAAAAAAAAAAAAATAGCCTATCAACAAATACATACTTATGAAAAGTTGATGTTGTGCATGCTTTATCGGCTATGAAGCAGTTACTGCCCCAGTCCCAAAGGGATGAATCATGATTAACAGAAACTGGTCATTTCACCTACCCCCCCGACAAACAAATGAATTTTTAATGTTTGGATATAAAATCATGAAGGTGAAACCAAGAGTATACCAGAGACATTATGGGCCTAAGGTTGCTATACTAACCTTGCAATTTGCCAAGTTCAGACTTCTTAAAAAAATGAAATACTCAGGTATCTTTTAAAGCTGTGTGTGGTGGTGCATACCTGTAGTCCCAGCTACTCAAGAGGCTAAGATGGGAAGATGACTTAAACCCTGAGTATGAGACCAGTCTGGGCAACCCAGGGAGACCCAGTCTCAAAACAAAGTCCAAACTTTCTGGTTTAACCATTACTAGTGATTTATTTACTTATGGTGTTTTGTCAATTCTGATAATATAGTCAATTCTAACAGTTTCTGGAATACATCTTACCATTGATAATTTTTCACAATTATTGGTCATTAGATATAGTGATATGGAAACTATTCAATACCTTCTGGTAAAGCAATAAAAATGCCCACCAACAGTGTACTGAAATATGGAATATCACCTGGGGTTATTCTTAAATATAGTATATTTGTTAAACATTTTCAAAATTTAATGTGATTTTTTAGAATAATGCAGGAGGGAACTGGTCACAAAAACCTTAAAGTTTTTTTGGAGGGGTACCAGGGCTTGAACTCAGGGCCTTATGCTTTGCTAGGTAAGTGCTTTACCACGGAGCTAGATCCCCCAAGTATTTAAAAAAAAAAAAATGGGGGGAAGGGGATGGGGATTGAACTCAGGGCCTTGAGCTTACTAGGTAGGCACTCTACCACTGAGCTAAATTTCCAACTCCTAAAAATAAATTTTAAGTATCTCTCCATAGAATATAATCTTAAATACCAGTCTATCCAAAATTGGGGTTGGGGTTTAGCTTAGTGGCTAGAGTGATTCCCTAGCAAGGGCAAGGCCCTGAGTTCGATCCCCGGCACCAAAAACAAAACCAAAAACCAAAAAACCTAAGGTAGTGCTTTCTAGACATACATAGGCATTCATTATTATTTAATTTTGCCAGGTCACTTATAAAGGGCTCACGAAATTATATTTTGTCAGAAACAGTAAAAAATACTAAACAAGATATTTAGGGAAATACACACACACACACACAAGAAAAAAATGGGTAATAAATACAAAATTCAAGAAAACAGTAATTTAGAGGAGCAGTAGAGGAGAAGCAGGGCAGGATCAGGGGCACAGATAGGTTTCACTGTATTGATGATATTTTAATTCCTAATTTTAGATGGTGGATTCATGGTTTAGGGCTTCTATTCTGCTTTAAAACATGTGTATGAATTATAATTTTATATGACCAAATAATAATTAAAAATACTTGGCTGAAGTCCAGTACTAGTTTTAGAGGAAAATGCATTCTGATTTTCAAATAACGTAAACACATGAAAAAATGCTTAATACCATTAGTTATTAGGGCAATGTAAATTAAAATCATGAGAAATTAAAATCATCTATTAGGATGATTACAAACGAACAAACAAACAAAAACATCTTGTATAACAAACCAAAGTAAAAAGCATTGGGGAAAATGTAGAAAAATTAAAAATGCTTATAAATTATTCATGGTAATGTAAATTGTTTGGCAGTTCCTCAAAAAGGTAACTACCACAACAACAACAAGAAAAGGCTGCCATATGACCCTGAAATTCCAACCAGGTATATAGCCAAAGTCACTGACAGCAAGGATTTGAACATAGACTTGTATGCCTCTGTTTATGACTGCAATGTTCACAATGGTCAAAAGATGGGAACAATCCAGCATCAACAAATGAATAAACAAACAAAATGTGGTATATACATGCAAAGAAATATTATTCAGCCAGAAAAAATGAAGTTTTGATATATGGTATAACACAAGTGGACTTGCAAACACGATGCTAAGTAAAATAAGGCAGCTACAAAAGGACAAATACTGTACAGTTCCACTTACACGAATTGTGTAAATGAGGCAAATTCACAGATAGAGATTAGAGGTTACCAGGGGATAGGAGGACAGTGGGATAGAATTCTTACTAGCTACAGAGTTTGTATAAAGTGAGAAAGGTTTTGTAAATAGCTAGTGGTGACAAGAACACAAAACTGTGACTGTAATGAATGCCACTGAACTGTGCACTTGAAATGACTAAAGTATCAATTTTTCATGTTACATAAATATTTATCACAATTAAGAAAAATTGATGGAGGGTGGGGATTTAACTCAGTGGTTAGAGTGCTTGCCTCGTTGAGTTTGATCCCCAGCACTGAAAAAAACAAACCAAAAAAACCCCACCAGCCCGCCTCCAAAATAAAAGTTGATGGAATATACCAAAAAAAATTGAGTTGTATACTTTATCTATCTATCTGTCTGTCTGTCTGCCTGCCTGCATATCTATCTATCTATCTATCTATCTATCTATCTATCTATCTATCTATCTATCTATCGGTGCTGGGGATAGAACTCAAGGACTTTTGCTTGGTAGGCAAGCACTCTAACCACTGAGCTAAATCCCCAGCCCCTTGAGTTGCATACTTTAAATGCATACAATTTATGGTATGTGAATTCTACTTTAATAAGACCGTTAATAGGGTT
Source organism: Hystrix cristata (assembly GCA_004026905.1). NCBI lineage: Eukaryota > Metazoa > Chordata > Mammalia > Rodentia > Hystricidae > Hystrix > Hystrix cristata. The sequence continues at coordinate 7,258 of PVJO010024424.1, read as the reverse complement.
GGGGATTTATCTCAAGTGGTAGAGCGCCTGCCTAGCAACTGCAAGGCCCTGAGTTTGATTCCTACCATCCTCCCACAAAGACTGTTAATAAATGAACTTTGAACTATTACGTGTTCCTAAGTTGTTACTCGTTTTTGAGGGGGGGTTATGACTTCTGTGTAGATGTCTCCCAAAGCCTCATGTGGTCATAGGAGGGGATTCTGGGATGTGGCTATATCTAGGGTGTGCGATGCTGGATTAGGGAGTGTGATGCGATTAAGGGTGTGTAATAACTAAATTGGTTTAATACAGATCTGAGTATGGATAATGACAAAGCCTGCCCTTGGTGTGGGTGGTACCACCTAAAAGGTTTGCAGCCTCGATGAGATAAAAGGGAAAGGGAGGTTTGCTTGCTGCCTTCTGCCCTGCTATGCCACAGATTGTTTCTCCTTGGCTATACTGCTCTGCGCCTTGGAGCCAGGTGACTATGGACTAAAACTGCTAAAAATTGTGAGTTGAAATAAAGCTCTTCTTCTTTAACTTGTATATGTTGGGTATTTTGTCCCAGCAACAAGAAAATTAAGAGATGGGGAATTTTTTTTTTTTTTTTTTTTTTGGTACCGGGGATCGAACTCAGGGCCTCATGCTTGCAAGGCAATCACTATAACCACTGAGATAAATCCCTGGCCCAAGATGGGGAAGTTTTTGATGTGAGATAACTTTTTAAAGCCTGCTTAAGGTCAAACTGTAGGGAACATCTAATGTTTAGGCAAAAACCTTTATAATTTATTATTTGGGTGAAGAAGTACATTATTTGGGTTCATTAACAAAAAAGTGATAAAATACATATTCTTTTAGAAGACATATCCAGTAATTGATCACTTGATTTTTACAGAAAGTATGCAAACAGTGAGGAAAATCTGTTGTGTAATAGTTTAAAATCCAATACAATATTCTACATTAGAAATAATGGAGTGAAGGATGGGGACAGGAATTAAAGGTGTAGATACAATTTTTATTTTAGAAAATAATTAAGATGTGTTATGTACATGTACCAACTCCCCATGATGAATGTAATTATTATGTACTAATAAAAATAAAAAAATTTTAATTTGCAAAATATCTGAAGAAATTAAAGATTAGATAAGCCATTAACTTTTCCTCTTCTAGAAATAGGCACTATTAACAAATAACAAAAATAAATGATTAAGAAAGATTAATCTAGGAACAATACCTAAAGCCTAACAGTTCTTAGCATTCCTGCCACAATAAGAAGACTATTCTTTAACTCATTTCATCCTAAACACAATTAGTGAGCACCTCTTTTGTTTACAGCTATGCTAAGTCTTAGAAACAAGACAAGCCCTCCTATCTCTCCTCACAGAGTTCACTGCCTGGAGCCAGGAATCTGACCAAAAAATTATAACTATTATAAATACATAGGTTCAAAAATTATAATGCTAATGATACAACTAATAACATAAAATGGCTAATAACTAGCATATATGTTAAATGCGCCAGCCAATATTAAATATTTTTACAAATTACCTCAAATTATATGAAAAAGATTTAAAATATCTTTTAAAAACTGGTTACTTTCCATTTTATGGAATTTTCAGGGATTAAAAAGATTCACAAACTTCAGTGCAGTTAACAACATAGGCAAAAATGAATTTAGGTGCCAGGATATCAAGGATGTACACTGAACAAAGAACACACCATTTGTTAAATTCTGAACATCAATCAAGTAATTGTCAAAATATATTACAGTATAATTAGTGAAGGAATATAGAGTTTAAAAATATGCATGAGTATATTCTTAATTTAGTTTCACCTAAGCTATTTTCTAAGGCCTTACCAACCCTTAAATAGCACAGTAATTTGTTTGTAATACAAAATATTTTTACACTTCAGGCTCTTTAATGAACCTTCCAGTGAAAAATACAAAGGTTTAAATTTGTCAGTTGTCAGTAAAATTTTTTAGTCCTAAAAACTGTGGCTACTTTTTGATGCTGATTACTAGCTAACTTTACAAAGTGCAATATGAAACCCATTATTTTGCACAACTACTAGGACTGAATAATTATTAAAAAGGTAGTGACTTTATGTAAGGTGAGTGTTAATTTAAATCCCTTACCTAGTAATTTCATCATCTCCAAGCACTGCTTTAGAAACTGGTGAGTATCTGGCTGGTGATGCTGGTGTTTGGCCCAAGAAGGAAGATGGGCTAACATGGTTATCGACAGGCTGAGAAGCTGCTTTAAAACAAAGAAAGTGAAAAATTAAAAAAAAGAAACAAGTCATTTGGTATTTTACACATAAATTTTACGGTAAGTTAAAGTATAATTCTTATTTACAGATTTGCCTATCAGAATTTAGTAGAAAAAATTTACCAGCTAAAATATGGCACAAACTCAATTTCCAGGTAAAAACTAGTTTAGATATTTGGCTCAATAAGGCAAATGCATCCAGCTTGCATTCTTTTGGGATAGGGAAGTAACTCAATGGAAGAGGGCCTCCCTGAGTTCACCTTTGTTTCCCAAACATACAAACAGGAAACTATTCATATTCTTTGATAAAATACAACTCAAATGTTGTTTTACACATTAATTTATTTGCACAATGAAATCCAGGTAAGGCTATTTGAAAAACAGGAATGACTAAGTAAATCTAAAGTACAGTAACTTTTTCTGAGAAGTTATTTTGTAGACTACTATTTTTAAAAAGTATATGTATTCAAAATCTGACTGGATATTGGAAACCAGAAGCTTAAAACTAGGTAAAAAAAAAAAAAGGCTATTTCTTATGCCAGCTTATAATTTAGAACCCAATACATATCTATTCTTTTTAATACTCCATAAAAGAATGGAAACCCGGTAATAAGCAAAAATAAAAAATAAGCAAAGGGGGCTGAGGATTTAGCTCAGTGATTAGAATGCTTGCCTTGTAAGCACAAGGGCCTGAGTTCGATCCCCGGCACCACCAAAAAAAAAAAAAAAAAAAAAAGCAAAAACTATCTTCTGCTGGTTCATTTTAACAGTAGTTATTATCACAGACAGGTTGTTATTTGAGCAAAAGCTCAGCACAGAAAATTATAATGGTATTCCTAACCATGTTTTTCAAAGACCCAGGTAAGCAACAAATTTCAGCTGTAGCTAACAAAGATACACCTGAATGATCTAAATTGTTACCAAAACCCATGATATGCACTGTTTGATTTTCTTGAGGCTTAAACTATTATGAAGTTATAAAACATTTCTGAATTAGCCATAATATCCTTTATAATTTACTATTTTTAATTTTTTTGGGGGGTGCTGGGGATTGAACTCAGCCTTGCGCTTGCTAGGCAAGTACTCTACCACTGAGCTAAATCCCCAACTCTTATCATTTATTATTAACATCAGTCTGTTCTTTCATTAAATTACTGTATGTCTTCCATGGCCAAGCACTATGCTACATACTAGGGGTACAGAAATGCAAGGATCATTAGTTCTAATTACTAATTACTATTACAGACAGATAAGTAACAAAAAGGAATGAAGTGATCTGAATGAAAGACAATAGGAAATGATTCAATTACAATGTACTGGAAAAACACTCCTACTAAAAAGGAGGCAGCATCTATATCTCTGTCTCTAACCATACACATCTATGATGTCTATAGATAATACAGACCTTGAAGATCTAGTATACCTATTGATATTATAGGTGTGTAGTACTGTTATAGTTTGTGTCTAGATGTTCCCCCAAAGCCTTATGTGGTAGGTGGGGTGTTTTCAGAGGTGGCTGGATCTAGAGTGTGTGGTTACTAAATTAGTCCACTGATTGGTTTGTCCACTTTAGTCCACAGTTCCGCTGGGATCAAGGATGTGATACTAGAATTAAGGGTATTAGGATTAAGGGTGGGAGTGCTACCACCCTAAAGCCAGGTAGCCTGGATAAAATATAAGGGACAGAAAGAGGCTTGCTTACCCCCTTGCTTACCTTGCTGCCTTCTGCCTGTCTGCAATGCCACCCTGCCTTGGATCCAGCCAATTACGGACTGAAACCTCTACAAACTGTGAGCTAAATAAACCTTTCTTCCTTTAACTTTGGGTATCAGGTATCTTGCCTCAGCAACGAGAGAAAAGTAACTAAGACAAGTACCTAATAGCAATTGTTTCCTATTCAGTTCATATATAAGATGCTATTCTGTATGTGAGCCAAAGGACCTTCTACCAATGGCTCTTGACTTTGGAAGTTCAAAGTTTTTCCTGGGTGATATATTAGAGTATCTGTGTTTTTTTTTTTTTTTAAAGGAATTGATATGTAATTCTAGCTTGCAGGCATGTTTCACGTGTAGCCTGCCCCTTTTTCCTGCCCTCTTAAATGTTATAATAAAAAAAAAATAAAGGAAGTTTTGTTACAAAAAACAAAACAACTACGAAAACAAGAAAAGCAGGCCACAGGTTGGACATGCCCACCTGTGGGGCTAACACAACAGATAACCATATAAATTTCTGAAACCACCAGCTTTTAGATGCCCAGTTTACTGTTCTCTTTTTCCCTCCATCCTGGGGACTGAACATACTAAGCAAGTGCCCTACCACTGAGCAACATCCCCCCTTTAAATTTTATTTTTAGACTGGGTAGTCTCTAAGTTGTCCAGGTTGCTTCTGTATTTGTGATTCTCCTGCCTTACTCTCTGGAGCAGTCAGGATTACAGGTGTGCGCCACTAAGCCTGCTCCCCCCCCCCCTTTTGGACTCATAAATTCCTTTCCTGCATTATCATGTTTGGACAGAAAAAACAAAACAACAATAACGAAACAACGGGACACAAAAATTCCATCAAATCTAAACCACCAGAAAATGTACCTTTTCTTTATCCTATCTAGAGTCCTATTTAGTTAATGGATCCTTTCTGGAGCAGTCAGTCTCACAGGTAAAGCATAGTATCTCAGACAACAGGGACTAAAACTTAGTGTTTCTGTCAAGGTAATGACAGCCTAAAGGATCAGATGAAACAATACTATTTCTCATACTCAAAATAATATGTAAGAAAATCTCCCAGAGAACTGTAATACAAGGGAGTCCAATTCATTATCCTTAGATATCAAGATTGATAACCCAAGACTGTCAAGGTTTTGGAGGAAAAAAATCACCTAAAAGTCTGAATAAAGCTTCTAGAATTCCCTCATATGACCCAGGGATAGGAAAAGACTGCAACGAGTTACTAAAAACCTGAATCGTTAAAGACTGATCAACCAGATTAAAATTAAATAATTTTTTTTAAATTAAATAATTTTACTCAACAAAAAGTACTGGTAGTAGAGAGTAAAGGGAAAACACAAAATAGGTGAAGATACTTGCAATAGTTATAACTGATTATAAAATTACTTCTTGAATACATAAAACTTTCTTTAAATCAATAGGAAAGACAAAATTAACTGAAAATGCCAAGAGTCTAACAGGTATTGCACAAAAGATGACAGTCAAAGCAATAAGCACTGAGAAGTGTTAAGCACCATTCTCACCCGGAACAATCAGCAATAAAAACACCAACATTACGTAAGTAATAACATACATAAAAATAGTAGTGACTCCTAACTGAATATACATCCACAACTGAAAAGACTGACAGTACTAAGAGCTAATCAGGGTGTAGAAAATCTGTACTGTGAACTGTTTTCAGTACTTTTACTCTGGAAATTGTTTAGCAGTATCAACTAAAGACTAAATATACACAGATCTTATAGCAATTTGACTCCAAGATAAACGGGTACATATGGTCAATAAAGCACCTATATTCATTACAGATAATGGAAAATATAAACAGTAAGATGGAAAACTTGTATGTTCATACAATAGAGTAACATAATAAAATAAAAAACCCAAAGGATACAACCACATGGATAGGTCTCATATATTTTTATGTGAGAGTGAATTAGAGAAATGCAGCTGGCAAGAGTGAGGCTCCATCCGAGATTTAGTCCTAAGTTAAAAGACAGTACAATTTCATGCACTTCTCCAGTCATGTTCTGCTTTTAGGGAGTAGGTATGGAGAAGACAGAATTTGGCTGAATCAGTGTTGGGATTTTGACAATTAAGAAGGAAGGGTCAGAGGATTGGAAGATACATGCAAGGAAATGAGTTTGATGACAAAACAGAGTCGAAGGTAAATAAAAAATGAGAAATATGGACAGGTAAAGGGGCAATGAAATGGTAATGTCAAATTGCTGAAGGTCAAGATGAGGCTGAATTGCTAGAATAGGGATGAGTGAACCAATGGTTACAGATGGAGAATGGGATGTATGAAACTGGTATTTTCAGTATGATGAGGGAATTGATCAATATTATGGATAAAATCTAAAGTATTATCTTGGAAGCAATGATCTAAGCTGAAGTGGAGGGCAGGATAGTTAGAAACAGATCAAGAAACCAACATGGTAGCATTCTGGATAAATTATTTGTGTGGATTTTGGCTATAACTAATACCATAAATACAGCAAAAAAGAAAATGGGCTGGCACTAAAATCTTCTGTAAGTAAAGACAGATTCACAAGGAAGCCACCAGATGATTGCGATATACGAAACAGACAGTAAGTTTGATAACAAAGGCTTCAAGAAAGCTAACGGAAAAATCACATGTCAAAAAATTTAAAACACAAATGCTTTTAAAAAGATGCACATGAATAAACTTTATGTATTCCATATACAGAGTAAATATGGACTAGAATTACACAAAATTCATCATTATAGTTGCCCGCGAAGAGAAGGGAATGGAAGTAAAACATGACAGAAGTTGAACTAGCAAAGGGAACTATATACAACTTTTTAATAATATTCTATTAGTTCAATAATGAATGGAAAACAATAATAAATATATAAATATCCTGCCTATATCTACAGGGCATGTAGTCATTTACCTCTCTTTAGGACTAGCTATTCCATTTTTTAAAAGATCAAATTATTATACATAACGAGGGTTAATTCAATAAAAATAACATTTTTCTCTGATTAACAGATTGGTAAGAAGCAGCCTGGCTATTTGTATGGTTGGTCATTATTAGGCACCAACTCTCAATCTGTGGAACAGGGCTGGGGATTTAGCTCAGTGGTTAGAGCACTTGCCTAGCAAGCACAAGGCCTTGAGTTCGAGCCTCAGCACCAAAAAAAAAAAAAAAAAGAATTTCCTTAATCTGTGGAACAACTGTTCCAAATGTGCATGTTTGTCTTGAAGATAGAAGCATACTCAAGATATGACTGAAGAGAACTACAGACCAATTTCTCTAATGAACA